>JAOBAY020131110.1:0-15821 GCA_025331085.2 Zoanthus sociatus | reverse complement strand
ATCAGGCTATGCAAACACAGGAAAAAAGTTTTCTATTGCTTTTATAAAATAACTTCCTCTAAAAACTACAACGCGGGGGAAGATAAAAATTCATTTTACTGATCAAAACGTATCTTCCTACAACATTAATTTGACAATGGCATTTCTAAACTGACCAATCAAAACTCACATTTGAAAGCAACTATGTTTACATACTCTCATGCAAACACACCTCTCGGCCAATAAGAGCGCGCATATTATCTTAGTTATTTTATAATAGTGAATTCACTGTGACAGCGTGATGCTGTTAGTGAGTTTGTGTGCGTCAGTCATTACTGGGCTGTGTGACCGCGCAATGCGGTTCAAGTCTAGACCCGAAAACTCGACCCTTGCTCACCACAGAGTCTCCAGTAGCTCAGTGGTTAGAGCATCCGACTAGATCACGGAGGATCGTGGGTTCAAATCCATCTGGGGCTCGGGTTTTTTCCGAGTTCTTCTTGTCTTTAATATCATGGATTTATTATTTCATATTTAATATACTACATATTTAATGCATTTTAAGACTTCAAAAAGAGAAGATCTAGCAAATTTAAGACCATATTAAGGCCTTAAATCTGCAAAAAGCAAAATTAAGACCTTTAATGATTTTCAATGTCCCGCGGGAACTCTAACAACCATACCTAAAAACATTAAAACAAGTTTGAGCAACTAGAGGTATATTGAAATAAACCACTAGCAGATAACCCAATCATAATGCAGGATTTTAAAGAGCTAAAAAGCAGATTGAAACTAAGGAAAAATATACTCTAACATGTATCGAATGAATAATATTTGATTGGTATCATCATTTCGGACAAGAATTATGGAAATGAGTTGATATTGTCATCAACAGCATTTGAGTCTTTTAAAAGAATGGTTTAAATTGTAAGATTCAAAAGACTATACAATATACAGTACATTTGATTCCGAGTAAAAATCAATTATGAAAAATTATTTCCTGGTTTAAGAATAATTCTAACGCGCATAAACATTACATTAAGTCCTTGACAGTGATGGAAAAGGAAGATGTAATATATGTCTCTAGAATATTTTTCAGTTCTATTACTTCACAATGGTTATACTCACTTTAGAGTGTTGATTAATGCCTCACTTAGTGGCCGGGAGAAGTCTGGGTTACCACTATATATTCTCACCTGATGAGCACCTTCATTAAGTGCAACCTCAAGGGAAACAGATATGATACAGTTAAACTTTAATTATCCGGACATCTTTGGTCCCGTTTTTTTCCATAAAATGGTAGGTGAGGATGGTGCAATTGATAAGATCTCTGCCTTTCTAGCCACAAGGTCCCCAGTTCGATCCCGGCTTTGCTGAGTTTTGAATATTTGTGCGACTTATTTTCCCCTTAAGCTAACTCAGCTTTCCATTCTTCCAGGATAATTATTTGAGTACCAGCGCCTGCTGGGAGCTCCATCCTGGTCTCCAGCCTGCGATGGAGTTAACGTGCCTCGTTCAGGGGGAGTCAAAGACTTTCATTCGCTTAACACTACAGCTAGAATCCAAAGATAAACGTGGGCTCTATTGGCAACTTGGCTATTAAAGGGATAAGCTACCCTTACATGAATACTAATAATTTATTATCTCAAAAACCTTAAGAGGTAACGTGTGCAAGTCAAAAAGCATCAAGTGGTTAGAATATATCTAATCCTGCCGGACAATCCAATAAAAAAGAAAGCAGCGACAGAGAATTAAGATGATGGACTGGATTAGGAGCAGATCTCTAATGAGAAGCAGCAGAATGCTTCAACAAAATCATTCCTAGTCAGAGACACAAATGGTACTTAAGACCTACTTAATATTCATACATTCGCTTATTAGGACTCTCGAAAATCCATTCTACTTATCCAGTTACCAAAGAGTAAGGCTAATCGAGGTTTTACTGCCAAAGATGTAAACCCGTTATGTCTAATCCATTCAGTAAGAAAGTCTGGAAAGTAACTTTTTCTTTACAGCTTTGCACTTTTTATATGCGACACTTAGGGTAATTAAAAATCAAATTCTTTCCGATACCGAAGTGAATCATATTATTGGTTCATCCTGTGTGTTTAAATGGCTGAGAGATGTTATGTGCAAGGAAATCGGTTTCTGATGACTTCAGAAGATTTCTGACGATTTTCAAAGATTATATCCATTTTTAAGCCGTGATCCATTATACAAACCTAGCCGTGAAGCTGTGCTCCAATATCAAACCTTGTCAGCTGTACATCGGCTACAGCAGCGAAGTATTTATCAGATTTGGTTTCAATTTAATTTCAATTGTTTCAATATTTAAGAGTTTGAGTTTTGTGATTTGTGATCGGAGAGATCTTTCAACCTGAAGGATCTCCGTCAGTTCTGGACTGCCTCTTCAATGCCAGGAGTGGAAATTAGAAGCCAAATCAGTTTAAAAGGGGAAATCTAGTCAAAGAGCAAGTTAGGCTTATACATAAAAGCTAACCTTTATTTAACTGCACACTCATCCAACACACACCTGAATCAAACAAATAACTTGAACTGGATAAATCTTCGCTACACTAACCCAAAAATCAACATTCATGATTTGCATTTTGAATTTTAATACAAAACACTGCATTTGCAATAGAGTAACAGCTTAGCACTCAATGATGTTACAGACTGAATCGACAGACGAAACCGTGGCTACAAGGGAGAGAACAACATGGCGTCGAAATTACGAACATTTATTTTTCTATTGTTGTAATAATTTTTATGTAAACCTAAATTGTTTTCAACTGGAGTTCCCTTTCTAGCTGCACTACGTTATTCAAATTTTCATAAGCAGAATAACGGGTTAATACTTTGCCTGATAAACGCGGTTTAACTTCGGGAAATTACCTTCGTCTCGGAGTCACTAGACGGTTGCTGGCTGTTCTCGAGTCCAAGGAACAAAGCGAAGAACACGTAACCCAAACAACACAGCTGTTGACTGATTCTGTCCACCGTGTAAATCTGTTGGATTGGAACAAAATATGGAAATTTGCTGAGGTTTGGCTCTCAAAAAGTATGAAACTTTGCCAAAGCTCGATCGTGCAGAACCCTAGAATGATTTAAGATAAAAAATCATACAAATGTTAGTTTGTATTTCCAATTGAAGCGCTCACGTGGTCCAAGTCTACTCTACGGTTATTAAGTTTAGCGTCTGGCTATGGATTCGTATTAGAATTGCAGATTATTTTCCGGCTTAATCCTAACTGGAGCTTAATCCGGGAAACTCGAACAAGATCGAGGTCAGTAAACAGTGGAGTTGGCTTCCAAAGTTTTTGACTTTTTACAACATCTTTGGACCTACGTTTCTCAGGTCAATAGTTTTTTAATGATAAGCTATCCATCCTTGGAGTTAATCTCCAATTTTCGAGCCTGGAAACATTTGTGTGTCAATGGAATTTCTACCTCTTAGGAAAAAGTGTTTTTGTACAGGCAAAAACAAAAAGGAATGTTGGAATCATTTAATAATTTAACTTCGACATTGCATTTTAATTAAAAATGGTAAATGATTTAATCCACGGATGAGATGGCTCGTAAGAAGCCCTTTGGTTATAAATGTCTAAACGGTATGAAACTCGTAACAGTTGTAAAGTAGACATAATATATAGTTCTTTTCTGCAAGACCGAGCAATTTTAAAACTCCTACTATAATCCTATACCGAAACTCTGGAATATGCACTTTATCCCCAATTACTCGCATTTTATTCCCAATTACTCGCACTTTATCCTCAATTACTCACGCTTTATCCCCAATAACTCGCACTTTATCCTCAATTACTCGCACTTTATCCCCATTTACTTACACTTTATCCCCAATTACTCGCACTTTATCCTCAATTACTCGTGCTTTATCCCCAATAACTCGCACTTTATCCCCACATAACCGCACTTTATCCCCAATTACTCGTACTTTATCCCCAATTACTTACACTTTATCCCCAATTACTCGCACTTTATCCTCAATTACTCGTGCTTTATCCCCAATAACTCGCATTTTATCCCCAATTACTCGTTCTTTATCCCCAATTATTCATACTTTATCCCCAATTACTCGTATTTTATCCCCAATTATTACTCGCACTTTATCTCCAATTATTCGCACTTTATCCCCAATTACTCGCATTTTATCTCCAATTAATCACTCTTCACTCTCAATAGCAAGTCTTGAGTTCAAACTGTATAAGAAATATACTGAGAAATAGACGACAGCTTTGTTAAATTTTTCTATCCGGACACTTAACTTGTAATAGCTGGAAAACCATATTATACAGGAAATGTTCTATCGCTAATAACTTACTTACTGTTCCTTCAAGCTGCTACTAGATATCTGGCTATCATCTTTGTCATTTCCTTAATCTATTTTTTGCTTTTATTTTTTTCTTGAATTGTATTTTCGTTTTTAAGTACACATTTTATCTAATATCTACTAGTGTTCGCTTTAAAACATATATTCTTGGTGTAAAGAAGCAATTGGTATTTACACTTAATCTAGGGGCATGCTCTGTTCTGTGTTAGTGGCCCTTGAGGCCGAAGGTAATAGATAAATAAACAATTTCATGCTCAAAAAGCATCTTCAAATCCAAATGATTTTAATAGCTAAATCTTCTTCCCCCGTCAACCCTTCTAGATTTTGCATACCAACAATCAACTTTGTTATTATCTTTATATATATATTAGTTACAGTACTATAATATGAAAACAACTGACCTTTAGCATGAGTGTGGCTGTGGGATGTACCACTAGCTCTCTGTACTCAAATCTACTGTTGTATTCTGGGTGATAAATATCCGACTCTAGGGTGGCTTGCACGTCAATTTCTGCACCAATTCTAGAATGATCAGTAAGTTATGTTGAAAATGAAAACTCTCCACTCACGTTTCGGACGTTAGTCCTTTTTCAACAGTATCTAACTAAATAAATACTTTCTACAGCTATTACTCTAAAAAATTAACGTAGCATTCACTCGTCACGTATTCTCAAAAAAGCGATTATTCTTCACAAAACGAGACAGTATGAAAAAAATATTATTCTTCACAAAACGAGTAAGTGTGAAAAAGAGATTATTCTTCATAAAACGAGTAAATATAAAAAAAAAGATCAGCCTACCTGCCGTATGCTTTGTCCATAACTCTTCCTGCAACCTGCATTGAAAAGTGGTGGATTTGGAAAATAAAAATTTCGACAATTGATAAATTTTACGGAGTTCATAATCGTGACCTAAACAGTATTTCGGTACACTAAACGTAACGAAAAGCTATTACTATTGCTGTGACTATTGAATATTTAATAATATGAAACTGAAACCTTTTGAAATTGCTCTGTAAATTAATCGAGCTAGTTTGAAAAACAAAAAGCCGTTTGTAAGAGGTAAATAATTTTATTCTAACCCAATTGAGAACAAACAAGTTAATATAGTACCCAAAGTTGCATTCATTCTTTCAGTAACAATGAAATATTTTGCGCATTTGTTGACCCAGTCAATTAACATGAACAATATGAAACAGCTCGCCTACTACATATTATTTTTACCAATTTTAAGGATAAAAATTATATTCTATGCCAAATTTAGACTTCACAATTTCGTCATATTCTTGCACTTTCTTTTCGTTCAGAAATCGTCTAGACTCTTTCACTTCCAAAAATAATTAAATAAAGCATGTTCTCCGTGTCTTCATAACCTGGAGAAAACTGAGGCGGACGTTTGGGAGAATTTGAGAGCAGATCAATGAAAACCCGAGATAGTTTTCACCTGCTCGAGAATTTTCACAGCGTTTATCGAGGTTTAATTTCTTTTATATAACTATATTCTATTTAATTTAATCTTTATAGTTTATATAATTATTAATTTATTATAAATACGATTTACGAAGCGCGTATGTATAACTTTCTTTTTTCATGAAACTTCAAATTCTCACAACTTGGAGATAACCAGCCATATTGCCACGTCATTTTCGTTTTTCGTAGGGTTATGAAAACACACTTGTAGACCAATCAAAACGCACGTACTATCCAGATTCCTTTGCAAACTAAGTTCAGAATTAATATAAAAGTTCCTAAAGTTACGTTGCATATTCAACGATTGATAACGATTTGCAGTAGTTTTGAGAATTCAGATAAATTAGAGAATTCAAGAGTTGCCAGTATGTAAATTTTACGCTAAAATTGTGAATATCTAGTGAAATGTTTTAAAAAAAAGCAACCGATACTAGGTTTTTTGGTACTTTTTGTTGAAGGCATCAAAACCTATTAAGATTGGCCCAACGTTTTGAAGTTTGAATCCATTTCTATACTTGCCATCCGTAGCAACAAATGACAGGAAACATAACAAACGTCATCATATTGTCTTACATAACAAACCTAAACCATTATTTTTGGAAATCAATTGAGGAAAAGACATTTTAGGATTCTCAAAAGACCCTATTAAAATAGCTTGACATAGCCCATGTAACCATTTATATTGAATTTAACATGATGCTACAAAACTCATGAAGAATTAGGTGACGAGCTCATAACAGAGACTAAGTCAAGAGTAAGATCGGGCCTTTGATTTTGGTTGCCTTTTATAGTAAAACGTATTTAACGGATATTTTACCTTTGAAAATGTCACACTGTCTGGTAAAAAGCGAGCACCGTCTATGTAAAGATCGAAGCCTTGCCCAGCAACGAATGTATCGGTGACAGCAGTTGAACGGTTGTGTTTTATCCACACACTCTATAGAAATAAAACAAACCCCAAGGTAAAATTCACAAAACATTCCGTTTACGCGGAATTTCTATTACGTTTTCCTTGCGTGTTGATATAAATAGCTTTCGCCAGTGGGACTACATTTCAGTAGTTACGCAAGAAACGTCTCCGAGGATAACAAAACATTCCGTAAGTGATCGTAAACACGTCTAAGAATGTTTTTTTTAGCTCGTGGAGAGCTATCGGGATAGTTGGCGAATCAGGACATCAGGCGTAAACAGAAAATTTGTAATCGATTTCTGGTCGTCTCAAGTTCGACAGGCGTATTCATGCATTCGTTAAATGGACGTTAAGAATACTCTTATTCAGCTACCAGTGAAAAAACTCAATATGTCACGTGATATTTCGGTGTTCGGTACATGACTTCGGCAAACCAGCACATGTGGTTGATAACGGGTACAGTATATGTGAATTAAATTTTCCTAGCTGTAATTAGTAAAAACTTAACGATTTATTTACAAAAATATTCCGGAAAGGTAATTAATTGTTTAAAAAGAAAAAAAAAGATAAAAAAAATTATTTTGACAAGATTCGAACCCCAGACTTGGTACTCCAAAGAAGTCAATGTTACCACTACGCTATTTGCGGATCAGCCTATAAAAATATGTAAAAAATTTCTTCAAGTTACATTGTAATAAAGTTGAAGCTGAAGTAAGCTATTACTGCAACTACGAACAGCCTATTAAAGTTAAGTTATACGCTGTTAAATTAAAATGTTCGTACGTATTTCGAAATGAACATGTCGATTGTATTTATTTTCTTAATTTAAAATAATTAAAACTTAAATGTTTATAACATGTTACTTGCTATTATAGTATTTCATGAATATACTACTCTTCTACCAGAGTGATTTCAAAACTCCCATTCCATTCGGCAAAGTATATTAATGAATGAACAACAGTCAAGATACAACAGCTCCCTGACACAGTATCTTACTTACTCCACGAGCTTACCACAGGATACCTTTTATTTGAGACCCCTCGCAAATCATTTGCGTTAAAGTGAATACCTTTGGTGATCGTAAACAAGCCTTAAAAAACGTTTTCCTATCTAAAAAGTAAGCCAATCAGCAACTATCTGAAAACAGTTTAAAGTCATTCTAAGCAACCCTCCGCACAGTGTGAAGCAGACCTATCCTGTAAATTGGAAGTGCTTCGTCTTAAATATTGGTGATAATGAAGAAGAGAATTGAAACAATGAGAATTTTTTTGTTCAGAGAACGGTGAATAATGTTGTTTTTAAAAAAAACAGTACATATATGAAACTTTCAGCTTTAATATGCAAACACCACCATTTCGAAACATCTGCTCAAGCGGGATACACAAAATTTGCTCATATAGAAATTTCGCCAGCTTTAACATCAAAACTTGCCGGGATCCTAACCTATTGTACAACCTAGCTAGTGAACTGTTCGACTGAGGCCTTACGGCATCAAATACATAAAAATACACTGAAGAAATAAAAATATACATACACACATTTATAAATACATAAATAAATAAAAAAAACAACCGACACTAAACAAATAAACAGAGAAGAAGAAATTTCTTTAGCCTTTTAGTTTTAGTCCTCTTACTTGGGGCAACTCATCCTCGCCATGATACTCTGCGGGAGGTACAGAAAGATCCGGAGCCTGGTACAAGCCTGAGAACACACTGAGTATCGCTGTGGCGTTACCGTATCTTTGCCATTCATCAGGAAACTCTCCTAACTTTAAAAAGTAGAACAAAGAGATCACCTTGTTTAATTCTTAGTATAACCTCTCTACAAGGAAAGATCTGCAGTGCTAATAAAATATCATTCAGGTTTTTAATAAAGAAATCATGATGATCCACAACGTTGTTATCTTTATGAGCCGTTTTGACAACAATATTTTCATTAGCTACATAATCAAACCTTGATGAGTTTAATATGGAATGACAATGAAAAATCAAAACGTGACAGTGACATCGTAACAATTCATGCGTGCAAAGACTATTTATGACTACATCATTGTTATAGACCTTTCTGCATTTTGATTCGCTTACTAGCCTGTGACAATGCATGCCTTCATAGATGTCTTCTCAAACTCATTAATAATTCATCGAGTTAAAACAAAAGAAATCATAACCGTGACGTAGTTTGGAAATGTGATCTTAATTAGCATATAATTTTATTTCTTCGTTTACTCCTTAGTTTTAGTTTCGATTGAGAAGATATATCAAACACTCGAGACAGTGTTTCATCACATTTCCAAACATCTCGAATTTCGTCAAAAATACTCCGCTGCGCGTCGTATTTTCAAGTCTCTTCTCAGTATTTGGAAATGTGATGAAACACTGTCTATCATGTTTGATGTATTACAAGACAAATTCATTAGATAACAGTACGAGTACGAGATTTCAAGGCGTGCACGCGTTTTCCAGACGACTTTTGCTTGAAATCTTATGTTCTTGACCTCGAGTTTGCTTTAATAAGTACGCGCACACTTGAAATCACGTACTCGTATCTAAAGGCTCTATTATATTCATATTCTACTTACAATAAATAAAAGTAATTGAAACGAGGTCATCATCTAAACCAGATAGTGAGGAAAGTATCCTATTGTGTAGGTGATTTATTTGTGGGAAAAGGAAAACGAAGAGGATAGAGTTGGGTAACTAGGTATACTTATTAGTAACAAACATAATCATTCATTTATAAATTTCTTGACTTTTGAGTCTGCAAAGCTTTCCAATGTCTGGAATTATGCTTTCGAAAAGATGTATGACTGAACTCTAAAAACATGTAACCAGGAAGGAAGCTACCATGTTCGATAACAAACACTCTCATTCTTCTAAATAATTGCTCGAGCACTGGGCGTTCAGAATGAGCATCTCTCCTTTCTAAAGCAATCTTTGAATAGGTGTACTTTTATTCTTCCATTACTCGTGCCGAATGTTAAAACGTAAGTGGAGAGTATAATATTTCAACGGATTTGTCTTATTCTTTAAATATTGGTTGGATGGATTTTTGAAAGAAAATCTGATTTATTTGCATCCTGAGTAAGTGTAGATACCGTAAGGGTCAAATGTTTGAGGGTTAGCAGCTCAGTGTCAGGTGGTTAGCTGCTTGCACCGTGGCGATAACTTCAATAAAACTTCGATAATTATAAGACTTCCGTGTCTGGGAAGCCGTTTGTTTCTATCATTTCAGTGCCGCTCTTTTGCCTTGGCTCTTTTAGCTTAGTTTGAATTGATTGAAACATTTTTTTTTTCAAGGGGAGTAAAACGTTCTGTCTTGACTGTTTAGACGGATTTCAGCTTGATTTTCGTAAGGTAAAAATAAATAAGGAAGTGGTTGTCCATTTTTCATAGCCAGAGTCTAATGTTTAATCACTCAACTGCTCAGATTTTGGCTTGAAAGTCGAATTTGCAGAGGAAAACCGGGCTACCCGGAGAAAAACCCTCGGCGTCAGATTGAGATCATCAAATGTCAGCCCACGTGCGGTGTCCCGGGCTCGATGCAGGGTTGTGGGAGGTGCGACTGATGACCTCTACTGCAACCTGACTCCCCTTTGAAAGTGTATGGGAATTGTTACATTGATTTTAAAGGATTATCTTCTCTAGCCATGATAGAGCCTCTAAAATTACATATTCCCCTGTTATTCACAGCTTGTCTGGCTGCCCCCTGGCACCGAAGCTTTCACATGGACAAGGAACAGGTAAGAGTAAAAAGTACCAGTGAAAATGTGTAGGATCAAGAAAAGTTAAATAGTGTGCAAGAATCAGGCAATTGTACAAATAAAAAATTTAAAGAGTTGATGAAACCCTAGAGTCGACTGGTTATGTTTATGTTTATGTTCACCTTTACCCTTATGACGTTGATCGTGAACAAGTGATAAAAAGCTTTGAAATGTAAATGATAGTCTAATGAAACACCACAAAAGATTCTAACTGTGACCTTACATACCACATGAAACAAAGAAACATTGCAATCTTCTTTTCAGTTTGCTACGTTTCCTAACCAAGTGTGATTGAACAGCACATATGTCTAGGTGCATTGAAATGGAGAGAGACCCAAAAACAAATTTCGATAAACTTCTTAAAACCAGGACTGGATTAGAATAAGGCAGTCGTACAGAGTTGTCTAGTTGGTTACCGTAAGCCAGATTACCTGAGATTCTTCTCACGACGCTCAGTTAAGGTAGGAAGGTAGTTTATACCTTTCATGCAGGGGTGTCACGATCCTTGAAAATCCTGGAAAGTCCTGGAATTGGGGTAAAAAATTTCCAGGCCCCGGAAAATCCTTGAATTTGGATCGTGGTCCTTGAAAATCCTGGAATAGACAAAAAATTCATTCCTTCTTTCCAAAAATAACAAAAATATCCTGTTAAAATATTTTTGCTACGACAGTGCTGTAAAACTAAATTTGTGACTTTGCAAGGGTCTGATTTTTTTCAAAAGTGACTTGTCATTGGTTATTTTTCAGTTGTATTGTTAAATTCTCCCAACGTCAGCCCATGCTTTTCATTGAACAAATTTAAGAGAATCTTGCTTTTAATCTTCAATAATTCACTTTGCTTAACAATTATCATTTTCTCATTACCAAATCTCTTTTTTTTTGTTTGTGTAAAGTAAGGAGAAATTGGGTGTTGATAATTGACTGGTACTGAAAGGGTTAACCAAGCGCTTCTTAACTTCACCTAATTTGTTTGTTTCAGATGGAGGAAAATTAAACCCCGCAGATAGGAATGGTCCTACGTAAGTAGAAATTATGAGTTAAACTAAGTTTTTTTACCAATTTCGGTAGTGGTTGGCTGGTGGCAGTCCATAATGTTCCCTTCCCCTACCTTCCACACGCTCCCACATATCTCAGAAAGCGAAACCAATCCCTCTCAAGGTTGTGGCTTTCCACAAACCACGCGCCCCAAACCTGCGAAAACAATAAATAACAAATTAATTATTTATGTTTTTTAATGTTTTTCGACCCTCAGATGCCCTACCCCAGGTTGCGACGGTTCAGGACATTCCAGTGGACAGTTTTCTTCACACAGGAGGTAGGTCTCCTTATCGGTACTGCGCTTAAACAACGCCTTTTAACAACCAAACTTGTCCTAAACGAGTTTCGAACACGCTCAATGGCTAACGCTAATCACAGAGACCGGTGCGCAGGGTTTAGGGGAAGCTAGAGAGGCCAGGAGTAATTGCGCACAAAAAATATGCAAATAAACTTTCAGGAAAGTCAGAGAAAAGTCATACAAACCTTAATTGGATCACGTGGTTCGCTCGACGTAGTCTCACTGGCTTTGACCGTGCATAGAACCGGGATGTAAGCAAAGATAAGCGAACCACAATAAGATTGTCCAGGAAAACTATAAACCTGTCGGCAGGAAAAGTAAGTCAGATGACAATTCAAATTTATGTAACGGTACTGCACAGGAGGTAGGTCTCCTTATGCTCTAACGGAAGCATTGCGTCATTTGGACAGTTCAGTCCAGCGTTGTTTTGATTGTTTTTGTGTCTACTGCGCATCCGCAGGTAGGCACTAAGACGGAAAAACGTTTAACTTGTCGATATTCAGTCGCTAGTCAATAAGTGATCCGTGATGCCGAGGAGAGTCAATCAGGCCAGTTCCGACCAATCACAAGTGTAATCACAACGAGCAACCCACGTGTGCTTAATCCGTGTTGCTTAGGAGTCGGTCACGCATTTAATTTCGACCAATCACAAGGTCGATCGAGTATTCTTTAGTCAAATAAACGAAAAACATGGACTTCTTGTTGCAGTTTCCCCCACATAAAAGCAACATGCAGTAAGAAAAGGCAGTAGAAACGTGTGCTTTGCGTACCTATTGTTAAACAAGTTTTTACCTAGCTAGACCTCATTACTGGTAGGATTGTAGTGTTGTATATCATTTAGCCCTATTTACGATTGAACTCGTGTCTAGAATAGAGCAAACATGAACATTTTGCTGTTTGTTGTAGCTACTGCGCGTGTGCAAGTAGCTACATTGCTATCGGGTGCGATGTAAGAGTGTCCCAATCGGGATTGCTTCGGATTCCTCCGGAATCACGAACAACGAACGAGCAAATTGAAATCAAGAAATTCTATGGAATTATATAGATTTTTATCAACTAACTGGTAAGTGCTAGATTTTGTTCAGAGATGTATTCTTTCGAAGTCTTGGTTTGTCTCCCTTGTTTATAAAAGGGAAACTTTTGACTTTCTGTGTTTCCGTAAAAACCCGATTCCCTTTCCGGCAAACTATCGACAATAAAACGTTTTGCAATGTTTGCCTTGTGGTCTCTCTGCTGAACTGAAGTAGTGAAGAGTGAAGACTCTAGTTTTTATGTGAGTTTGAAGCGAATGGCAGTCTATGTTTCGAAATTACTCAAAGTTTTTGAAAGGTTAGGATTTGGAGAGTATACAGCGATGCAGAGAATGGAACCAGTCTGAAACCAGAGATGTTTGCGACTGTATACGTCAAAGGAAAACATTCCGCCGGTTGTTTGTCAGATAAACGGTAAAATTTTACTTCTAAATGTTAACGGTTTCAAAGTTATCTTCATTTTGGCAATTTTTGAATTTATTTTGACTACCGTGAAGCAAATTCTGCAAATTTGAGAAAAACAATGACGAAAGAGGTAAGGATTTTAAAATTAAAAACTTTGCAATTCCGCTCAATTTTAAATTTACATAATGGCAGTTTAACAAATCGCAGTCTGTACGTTGTGCCAGGAAATTACTTTTCAAAGAAACACAGTTAACTGCCAATTAAACCTGATTCATTGTGAAGAATATTTTTATGTGAAAACTGAATTTGACTCCCATGCAATTCAAAGTGTTAATTTGTTGCTGTCACATGCAACGATGCATAGAAAATTTATTCATGATTCAAGTCGGCCAGATAAATAAATAGGAGTTTACTCTCCAAGCATTTTTATGTTCAAACTTAAAGCAACCTTTTAAAACTATATAAGAAATGACAAGAAAACTCTCCCTTAAAGTGTGGCTTTTGTCATGTGTGTTTTGAGCGCAATTACGACAACCTTTTCTAAAATAGCTGTACATTCTAATCAGAACCGTATTCATATAAATATAACAATGGCACAAGAACGCAGTAGCTACATGCACGCATTGCACGCCTATTTTTCTATAGTTTCTAGGACTTTTTACTGCTTGATTTATAAACAGTCTAAAACTATATAGTATCAAGGATATCATTTGCTGACAATGGTTCGGAAATATTACTTTTCTTGAAATAGCTCCAAATGGTCTCTGTCTTTCTGAAAAAAAGAAGAAAAGTCATCATCATCATCATTCACATTTTCTATTTTCTATGCCTGCACGGGTTAGACTGTTTTTTTTTATAGCTATTTTCCACTCAATTGATTTTGTGCCACTAGAGATCACAATCAATCTTCAGAGAACTTAAATCACTATCCACAACTTGGTACCAAGTCTTTTGAAGTCTACTCTTTAGTTATTGCCCCACAACAACTGTTTTATCTCTACATTTCTTCACAATGCTATCACCACTGCATCACTCTACAGTACATGGCCAAACCACCTCAATCTGCTTCTTCTAATGCAATTCCTAATGCTATCAAGACCCAAATGCTACCTCAGATCTGAAGAGGGCTTCCTATCCTTCAAGGTGATACATGGCCAAACCACCTCAATCTGCCTCTTCTAATGGAATTCCTAATGCTGTCAAGTCCAAATGCTTCCTAGCTAAGTTCTGAAGAAGGCTTCCTATTCTTCAAGGTGACACACTTCCATCTTATCTTTTAAAGAACAATTGAATCAGAACTTCCTAAACGTCCTAAAGTCCTTGTAATAAATTACATACCAGTAATATTTGCACTGTTCTCAGTCTCCATTACTAGATTACATTGCTACCTGTTGAGCAATACAGTCAACTCTCATTATGGTGGACACCATGGGGACTGTCATTTAGTGTCCGTAATAGCGGGTTGTTCGTAATAGCGGGTTGTCTGCAAGGCGAGAGCTGACTGTATTAAGGACAACCTGCTATTACAGACAACCCGCTATTACGGACACTAAATGATGGTCCCCATGGTGTCCGCTATAATGAGAGTTGACTGTACAAGGCTAACAAGGTAAAATAACCTGAAGTGAAGTCT
This sequence comes from Zoanthus sociatus, assembly GCA_025331085.2. Classification (NCBI taxonomy): domain Eukaryota; kingdom Metazoa; phylum Cnidaria; class Anthozoa; order Zoantharia; family Zoanthidae; genus Zoanthus; species Zoanthus sociatus. Next base: position 948 of record JAOBAY020131110.1, on the reverse strand, counting down.
AAATCACAATAAACTCAAATTGAACTCAAGAAAACTTACTATGCTATAAACCATATTTCCAGCATACATTGAACATAGAACGTTTCCTGATACCTAGCTCTGAGATCCAATTTTGAGATAAAAAATCTTATTCTACATAATATGTACAATATGCTGGTAGCTCTTTTGAAGAATCATGATTTTCAAAACAGTCCTGAGCTAAAAAAGTTTGTTTTAATTCAACATCAATAATAAATTTTTTTTATTCAGTTTTTTGTTTATATTATTCTCCCCATTTGAACTGACATGAACTGCTAATTAACTGCAAGAACTCAAAGTGTACAATAATAAATCTTTTTCAGATTAAGTGTTAAAATTGGTTTGACTTTGTGGCAATATGTTAATGTAACATTTCTACAGGTGTAGTCATTTTAAGTAATTTAACACATTCAAGAGAGGATTTCACATTCAGACCATGCTCAAGATTTCTTTTTTCCTTTGTTTTGTCTAATGGCTTTCAATCTAATTACTAAAAAGTTTAAGCTCACACAATTTATTTATTCTAAGATATCAAAATTTTATGTATCGCAGGTGAAACATGGAACAAATAATTATTTCAAAATTATGTACAGTATCTGTTACTAGGCTAGGATACATGTAAAAATAGTCGAACCTGAAAAAATGCTACTCATACATATTACTTGTAGAACCAAATTAGCTTTATAACAAATGTGTGTAAAATGTAAGGTGCATAACATAAGCAACTAACTCCTTCAACCTTCCCCTCCGCAAGTCAGTTGTTCTTGCTGCAGAGGAGTTGGAGGCAGGAGGGCCAGTCGGTACTTGTCCCACACTAATTTTTATTAAGTGGTCATTTTCAACTGTATAAAATAAGTACACTGTAGATAGACATTTTAATATAATAGGGTAAAACCAGTTACAGAAGTGAACCCCCACCTCTTCCCACTC
>JAOBAY020131036.1:0-15822 GCA_025331085.2 Zoanthus sociatus | reverse complement strand
TACACCTGATAATAGTTTGACACTAACCCTACAATGACGTATGGTCGGTGATCTATTTATTTACCCTTTGTAGGTCTTCTTACACCTGATAATAGTAGCCACTAACCCTACAATGACGTATGGCCGGTTAATCATTTATTTACCCTTTGTAGGTCTACTTACACCTGATAATAGTTTGACACTAACCCTACAATGACGTATGGTCGGTGATCTATTTATTTACCCTTTGTAGGTCTACTTACACCTGATAATAGTTTGACACTAACCCTACAATGACGTATGGCCGGTGATCTATTTATTTACCCTTTGTAGGTCTTCTTACACCTGATAATAGTGTCACAAACCTTACAATGACGCCTAGCTGATGATCCTTTTGTTTAACCCTTTGTATGTATATTTATATTATACTTGATAATAGTTTGTCACTTGCCTTACAATGACGTATAGGTGATGATCCTTTTGTTTAACCCTTTGTATGTATACTTATATTATACTTGATAATAGTTTGGCACTAGCCCTACAATGACGCATAGCTGATGATCCATTAGTTTAATCCTTTGTATGTATATTTACCTCATACCTGATAATAGCTTGTCACTACAGTGTTACTGTCCTTGGTGTTAAATCCTTTCACACGGCAAATGCAAGATCCTTCAGGCAAGTCCACTACTCGAATCTGAATTTATAAACAGACGAACAACTAGTTGAACGTTTCAAGCCTTAACTAATAACGAGAATAAAGACAAAAACTGTAGATTTCGAGTCTTCTCACCTCAGGATGGAAATTGCTGTGAAGTTCCATACACTGCAATTTGCTGTTAAAAACAGTAGGACTTCGCGTTAAATTCATACGACTAAGCCAAATAACTGAAGGTTAAATCATTTGCTATTCTACGCTGGTCGCCCATAAATTGTTTACGAGAATCTCCTCGAACATTTCAACTAACATAAACACCAATTATCTATTGAGCAACCAACCTTTTAATGTGTTCTTGTAGGGCAATTGCCTCCTGCATAATAAGAGAAAATGACAATATGAAACCGTAAGCTTCTCATACAGAAAAAACGCTACCAAAACTATAAACCACTTATTGCAATTCACCAAACTCTTCATATTCGACTTTCAAAATGAATAATAGGTAGGTAAAAACATTTGAACTGACCCTCTATTCACACTATAGAGCTCTAAAGTACACAGTATATTTTGGACTAAATAACCAATGAATCAATGGAAAAAGTTCTCGTACCTTAGAAGTGACATTTCCTTGAACTAAGCTTTCAATGTAGAGCTTGGATTTGAAAACAGAGACAAAGTTCTGTAGTACAAAAACAAATAAGAGCAAAACATGTAGGTGATGTGGCGTTACGCACAGCTTTTAATCAGGGAAAATTGACACAATTTTCGACTATTTATGGATATTAAGTAAAGCCATAACATCAATTTCGCAAATAACGATATGGCTCATCGCTCTCCAACTTACTTTAAGATGGTCGATAGTGACGTCATCAATGACACTTCTCTTGTCAACTGCAGTCCATTTGACGTGTTGCAGGATTGCTAGACGCACTGACCTAACAAGTATTACCCAAGCACATCATCATCATTACCACAAATAGAGATGGCTAGACGCACTGACCTAAGACGTATTACCCAAGCCCATCATCATCATTACCACAAATAGAGATGGCTAGACGCACTGACCTAACAAGTATTACCCAAGCACATCATCATCATTACCAGAAACAGGGATGGATAGATGCACTGACCTAATCAAAAAATTCATCAATTTTAATCGAATTTTAGTTTGATGGACTGGATGCTAAATAACTTGACAAATTCAATTAAAAAATTGAATGAAAAATAAATCAATACAACATTCTTGGAATTGGTTGCACTCATATGAGGTCTAATGTCGATGGCTTTTTTATTGTGTGTATAAATCTACCTTACCAGCTTACTGGGTTTAATAATGTAGTTTTCATATATTCTCCCGTGGGACAACAGTTAACCCACTGTTAGTGCCATTTCCAAAAAAAAAAAAGATGGCAGTCAGCAGGCTTTGGGGCTGGCTGTAACAGATTATTTGAATTGTTCTTGGATTTTTGAGTTCTCTTTTTTCCCGAAAAATTCGTCGTGTTTGTAAGTACAATGTAAAATTCTTTAGAGTTATACGTGTGATATTTTAGTTTGCAAGCGGTTGTCCATTAATGTTTGTTTGTTTAGAACTATCTACCTTTAAAGCCCTTAACATCATTGAACCTTGTTCATCATCATCATCATCATTATTATTATTATCATTATTATTAGAAACCGCTAAGTTAATGCTACCGCACCACTTCCTGTCGTGAAGAGTGAGGTTTTTAGCGAGTATTAAACAAGGGTTTTACAATGAATTCGTCAATTAATTATATTTAGTAGTTGACTGATCGGCACTTACACCCACCTTGCAAGCTTACTGGGTTTGATAATGTAGTTGCTATAGGATCTCACGTGTTGACGCTGAAAAAAAAATAAGGAAGTTTATTGAAATCAGTACAATAAAAAAAATGAAAGAAAAGGATGAATGCTAACAAAACTAAAAGTTTAATAGGCAAGTTTTGTTTTAATATTTTATTTTTATTACCATTTCGCTATCCTCCCACAAATGACAAAATCATCAATTTTAGTTCCCTCAATCATCAATACTATTATTTGTAAGCACATCAAAAACGGTTTCCATTACATTTGTATTGACTCTAATGCCTATAGCCCAATACGTTTTAAAGCTTAAGGAAACTTTCCCCGCTTTTCGATTAAGAGCGTCATGTACTAACGTGTAGTTTGGCGTTTTGAATCAAATTTAAAATTCACATCATTATCGGTAGAATGCATAAAATAAGTAATTATTTTTGTCAGATTTTGCTTTTGGAGTTCAAACAAAAAAAACAAAGTAAACACAATAAGACATTGAAAACTCTTTAAAGTGAAAAGTTTCTTGACAAACAAACCTTGACCATATCAAATGCACTTTGTGATACCGTGAAGTTTGCCATATAATCAACTACTGTCTCGAAGAGGAGCTGTGGGGAAGAAAAATAATAAATAAAAACTGTTCGCGGATGAGGTGGAGATAGAAATACTTGGCAGTCATTTGAAGTCCTATTGTGCAGTAACTGTAAGTAAAGTTTGGTTTAAGCACTTGCTCCGACGTATTTTCTACCCATACATGCATGTCAATAGCTGTTTAAGAATTCACTCTGAAGAAAGAAGAAGAAATTACCCTACCTTAAGTTTGTGATTAAATCCGTCCAGCCTTAGGACAATACCTGTCTCGTGCACTTTGACAGAATAGCTATACAGGAACGAAAAGATCAAATGCTGTAATGCTATGTCACACGACATTCCTTCATCTATTATTGCTAAATTAATAACCTTTCATAAAAGTAAACCTTGCTTACATTTTTTATCTCATTAAAATACATGCAGTATGATCCCTTCAAAGTCTTGTCCAATTTACATATTGTATTTATGAACAAAGAAAAAAAAACAGTAAATACTGAAATTCTTTGCAAGATTATCTTTGCCTGAAATATTAAACCAAGTTTTGCCATCCAGTTATTTTGATTTTTTTGGAGTACAGTTGTTTCAAAATTCTCACGAAAGGTCGTCAATCTAGACTGGAATACATCTGTTTAATGACAATGAGCACACACGTGATTGATATTGTACTATAATACACCTCGACCCTTCCCCATTTCTATGGTAACGGTCCCGATCAAAAACATTACCTTAACTGAGCGACATCAGCTGCATATGTGACCTCCTTTAAATTATACTCCAGTAAACTCAAAAACATATCCGCCAGCACCATGCTGTGAGGGAAAAACTCATAATAATGGTAAATGTTGCTAGGAATAACTGAACAGAACAGAAAAAATTCCTTCATACAATCTACGTTTCTTTCTACGTAAAAGATGAGATGACTGACTTTGCATATATTCGAACCAACAAGTATAATCGATAGTGGTTTTTCAATTGATTAATATATGGATTCGTCCAGACCTATAGACTTTCGTCACGGTTGACCACATCACCACATACTTTTTGTATGTTTTTTTATATATTTCTATAAATACATTTTAGTGTCAATAAATAAATAAATGACTTTTTAAGTTTTTTGTTATTCAAGGTTCACGTAGCTGAATCACCAAGATCTTAACAAAAAAGCAAAAGAAAAAAAAAGAAAATGTTCAAGTGCACATTTCAAAATGTTCAAACCTATTTCAATTATCGAGCAAGGACAAAGAACATAACAGCTTGTATTACAACAAAAACTTACTTCTGGGGACTTGTGCTGATCAATGGCGTGATAAGATGGAAGTAGAACCGCGCTGCAAAAGAAATTAAGAGTTTGCTTAGTATCTCTAACGAAGTGTGCGATGACTTTCCAAGATTGTGAGGCGAAAGAGTGGGAAGATAGGGACTCCATACTTGATGTTTTGATATCTAATATGACTCCATATATACTAATGCAATCATCATTTTAAAAATCACTTTAATTAACCCAACCGACTGATCTATCCGTCCTATACTACACTTACCAGAATGCTTTGTTGATTTTCTTTTGTCAAATAATTAGTGGCAATTGTTCTACTATTCTCGAGAGGGAATAAAAATTGAATAAGAAAGAAAATTCGTCAAACACTCTGCTAATAAAACAACATCACCATGCCAACAGCCAGTGTGGTAAGATTTAAAATCTCTGTGGCAGCAACCAAAAGGATTTTGTTGTTTGCCATAAAAAATTCCCTTTAGTGGAAATGAATGCATAAGCTGTATTTATTTCACAATGTGCCCCACAAATGTGCAAATGAAAATGAAATACGCATTAACCAGAAAAAAATGTTGTATGAATGGTACCACAGGCAGTAACTACTCTGGAGGTTATGAACAATCTCCGAGGTTAAGCAAGTAATTTAAAGTGCAACTAAACCCTTTTCTTGTTTTTCTTTCAAACTATTTATCATATAATTTAAAGCACTTTTGAGAAAACGATTTTTTCTTGGTCGAATGATACTCTTTTTTATAATATTTTGAAATTTGAGAAGTTTCCTCCATCTTGGTTCATGGCCAGGTCCTGAAGGGGACTGGGGATAGCTGTGAGTGACGTCAATGCAAAATTATGACGGCGTAATTTGAAACAAAATGCATTGCCTGATAACTTTTAGTTTTAGTTATTGACATTATTCCACGAATTCACAAAGATATTCATTGTTAATTGACTTGACTTTTTATTTTTACATAAATCTAGAGACTGACGTCATTCACGGCTATTACCAGTTCCATTCTTGACGCGGCCATGAACCAAGGTGGAGGAAACTTTTCAAATTTCAATGTATTATAAATAAGAGTATCATTTGATCAAAAACAAAAACGTTTCGCAAAATCGCTTTAAATTGTATGATAAACAGTTTGAAACAAAAACAAGAAAAAGATTTAGTTGCACTTTAAGGAGTTGTGAAAAAGAATCTTTGAAAAAAGGCAAATTGCTTCAAATGGCTTGGCAAGCCGTTGACCTCGGCAATAGCCTTGAAGAACTCTTACCAACTGAACTATGAAACTACAGCCGCTGTGAGCATCGATGCGACTCAAAGGTGAAGAACTCTTACCAACTGATGGCAACAATTGTATATGGATGACAGCAATTGCATGTGGACACTGATGACAACAATTGTGTATGCAGAAACAGGTTTGCTAAAATCAAAGTGGCTGCATCCTTAATAAATAAAAAATTTCTACTTTGCTTAACAATATAAAAAATAAGTATTCCAGTCCCTATATCGCTTAACTTTTCATCATTTAGATGAAAAGTAAAACCCTTAAGTAGAACTAAATTTCAAAAGTTATATAGTTTTTTCGCGGTTCCTGTTACTTTTTTGAGTTTTGAAACGTGCAAGTAAGACAGTTTTGGGACAGCGGTTGTTTTTGACCGAACATTAATTCCATTATGAAGTCCTGGTGTAATGACGAGGGAGAAGGTACTTGTGCAGCTTCCGGTTGAATACTAACACTCACGCAACACAAAAATGTCTTGGTTTACGGTATAAACATAGCTAAAATTAAAAAAATCGTTTTAAGTACTTTGTTTGTCACGTTTTTTCTTGCAAAGAAAACACTAATGACAGCGAAGGGCATCTTACTCCTGCTACGACTCAGGTACCAATCCTCTGTCGTTGGGTCAAAAGTTAAATTTCTTTTGATTAAAAAGCTTATTTAGGTGCGGAATTTTTCTTCGGTTATTCGAATTCTAAGTTCATAGTTTTCATCCTAAGATTAAAATAATGCGATGTAGGACTTTAAAGTGTACCAAAACCTTTAGAGACTTAAAAGTTTATTGAAAAGAATAAACTTTAGCTTGAGATAATAAACAAAGGTAATAATTTCAAATCCATACACCCACGAAATGCGAGACCAACGATTGAAAAATTAACATGATTCTTTACTGGAACTTCATACCTCGAGGAGTGAGAAACCTGCAGTCTTTCCTGTACCACACTCTCCCAAGTGGACATTGATGAATAACAACAGGATACTAATCAAGGAGTAAGTTATTAATCAGTATAAATTCATGGAGAAGATACTGGTAAGTGTATAAAAACCTAGTATTCTCTATCGTATTACAAATGAACCTTGGAGACAAAACAAGACCTGTAACCACAACTATTTGAAATGGACCAAGAATCAAATTCGAAAGCAAGTTTTACGCGAATCTAATATTCTATAATCAGTGCAATTTTACAGTTATCAAAATAAGCTCGTAAACAACACCCAATACCTTCCGAATCCCTCGAATCGGTTTCTTCAATTACGAGTCAAATAAAAAGATATTCGAGATAGAACTTTATTAATCACAAACTAGATGCGTCAAGTGTGAGATTTGTACTGTTTTGTTGTTTCCTACAAGCCGTAAATCCAAGTAGGTCGCAACTGAGTTTAATTTGAAAAGCAGTTTCGACTATTGTTTTTACCCATGAAGCTGAAGGCTAAAATTACTATTTATTCCGAATCCACGAGGCGTAGAGGATTAGCTATTTAACTTTAAATTATTATATATAAAGTTAAACTGTAACGGCATAGTAAAACTGTTAAATTGCAAACTTTATGCATTACTTTGAAAATTATTCTAAAACAACTACTATTTATACTATTTAAACGACATTAACAAACTAAAATAAACAATGCGATATGGAAATCTATTTATTAGGGGAAGAAACAGCGTTGTTCGTTAATAAGAAACTGTTAAGAACAGAGTGATTATATTGTACGTAGAACGGCCAATCAAAATGTAATGTTTACACTTGTCCACTAGAACAGTTATAATAATACAAGTTGATCAGTTTGAATCAGCAATGTTGAAAATCAAAGAACAAACGAATCGCAAACGCTGATTGGCTGCAATACAAAGGAATTTCAACTGTACCGATTCAGCTGAGCTCCGTGCGCTGAGCAAAGTAAAAACAACTACTCGTACTTTGGAGTAGATCATCATCATCTTCAGATAAAGATTCAGTTTCATTTCATTTAACAAAAGCATCGCCCTCTTCAATCAAATTAAAGGTTTACCTGATACTTAAACAAACAACCAATTGTAATTAATGCACGTTACGGTGTAGCTCTTCCGCTCAAGAGCACGATAAAAGTATAAATCTATTTCTGCCAGTTTATGGAGTGCAACATTTATTTGGGCAAGGTGTTCTGTGAGATGTCTACCTCAGAAAATGTAGTCGTTTCCTTAATGTTAAAATCAGTTGCTGAAAACAAAAAGAAAATATATAATCAGTTTATTGTACCGGTAAGGCTGTTGTTCTTTACCGTCGTATAAAGCTGTTTACATAAAAGTTTCGATCTAAGAATATATTTACCAAAGTTGGGGCCAAAGTGTTTGCAAAAATTTTGTTACGTTCTCTCACTGCTTAAAATACAATAACAAACAAATAAAATTGCACCAGACACCATTAAATATAATTGATAAGGTAATTCTAAAAATTGACTGATATTTTAACACTGAAATAGAAATTAAATGGTTTCGATCGCAAGCTGGAAGCTTATGCTTCGATAAGTAAACTGTGCATTTAAAAGAAACTCACCTATGAATTCATTTTCCGTTGGAAGGTGAAGTTCAGGGTTATTTTCCAAATCTAGATCAAATTGTCAAATAAGTTCAAATAAACAATCTAGAGAGAAATTCGTATACTGTATTTGATGACAATTGTAGTTATTATATTTGGATACTAACTTTTCCATGACTCAACCCACTGTGGATCGATTTCTGAAACAAAAAATAATAACAAAAACTTAATTACAGTGTCATTAATTTTAGCATCAAATAAGACCAGTTTGGGTACATTACATATTATCTAAAACATGAAAATTAATAAATAAAAATACGTACAACTGTAATTGTAAAATATAGTTTGAATCGCGAATAAGTCACGTATGAAATGCTAGAATACAGCTGCTCAAATTTATGATCTACAAAGGAGATTCTGCAGCACTATATATATAGCTGTCAACTTTATTAGGCATATTTAAGTTTCTTATAGTTATGGTAGAATCCCTCAAGGGTTAGTAGGCAGATTCATGTTTCCTGACAGGTTCCCTCAAGCATTAGGGCAACTCTAAAGAAGGAAAATTTGACTTCTACAAAGATAGCATATCGACGTATAGGGAACAAACTACCCACCCACCAACCCACTCTGAGGTTACTGTTGGAACTGTTCAGATAAGATAAATGTTTAAGATTTTCTCAGAATTTGGTAATGATTGCGATATATCACGTGAGATGCGAACAGACTGATGCATAGTTGTAAATGAATAGTTGCCTTCTGCAGTTAAGCTGCAAGCCTCAGCTTGGGAAACAACGGTTTTTATGCAAAACAATATTTATTTTCAAATATATTTATTGATTTATTTATTCATTTGTTTATCTATTAAATTTTTGGATGATTGTAGCCGTGGGAGGCTGAGATGAGTACACGAGATCCCTTACAAGCTAAGCCTCCATATGATACGCTTATTACAAGAATATTTTAACAAATCTGGGTTTCTGCAACCTCATTTTCCTTTGAGTAACATACCCGGTATTACATTATTCACATAAGCTAAATCCTTTACGAGCCAGGTGGCCCATGGAGCCGGCGCATATCTCCGGTTTCTGTAGTGTTAAGCAGATGAGAGTCTCTGACTCCCCCTGGACGGGACACTAATCCATCGTAGGTTAGCTCCCAGCAGATGCTGGTACTCATTTACCTACCCCGCAAGGATGGAAAGCTGATGGAATAGAAGGTCACAAATATTAGAATCTCGGCAAACTGCCGGAATCGAACCTGGGACCTTTGTGGTTGGAAAGCAAATATATTACACATTAATAAAAAATGACTCCATACCTTCAATACTGTACAGGGTCTGAAACCATGGCTCCGTCTGAGTGCATTCATCAGTGAAACGCTTTGAAGATATCATTATGTTAGCTCTATCTGGAGTGAGTTCATTTTGTACTTGACTGATAATCTGAAAATAGTTAAATGATTCACGATCAACTTCGGCACGATTCGCTAACCATCAAAATCATCACAGTCAATAAGCATCACTTACACCATTGCTCTTGGCCACCAGACAATATGAGAGGGGAGTATGACTCTCTTTATACTCGTAATTAAGGGGAATGTCAAAAGCTGTTAATGCTAAAGCCAATTGGGAAGACTAAACAAAATCCTACCTCTTCATTAAAATCCCACATTAATTGATCACCTGTTAAGTAATCCTCTTCTGGGTAAAGCTGTGAGACAAGACAAGATGTTACTAAAACAACTAACCGCAACTACTGAAACAAAGGCAACATAAAATATGTTAAGGAAAAGAGAAAAAGATCAAACAGAAAACTAAAATCAATAATGCAGTATATTCTTACTGCGGTACCACTGTTTATTATATCAGGGTTAAGATAAAAAAAACTAATTAAATTACATTATAACAGCATGCACTGATGTGACACTTGTATCATTACCTGCATGTTTTCCACAATATTCTCTACGTAATCGTATGGATCACACTGCAAGAAAAACATAAACAAAACACTCGTTTGACAATGTGTGATAGTGAAACATAATTAAATTAAATCGAGCTGTGCTTTTACTTGAAATTCAAAACAACGAAGCATTTAAGAAGGATTATATATCTTAGTAATAAATGGTTTTCACGATCTAATTCAGTATTGAATTTGTTAAGGACATGTTTAAAATTAAGACAGAATGAATGGTCACTTTACAAAGTTTCATCAGCTGGCACAAAACAAAAAAATGAGTACCGAAACATTTCCACTTTTTACAAGTAAAGGACACCAATCAAGACTACTATTTAGGAAAAGGAGAACAAAAACATAACATGAATATTTCTAAATTTTATGATTAAGCAATACATGTGTGTTATCATTTACCTGCTCCTGGAATCGGAATTCATTGTTCTCAATAGTTTGAAGCTCTTTGTAAATCCTGTGGTAAATGTTCAGTAGTGATGGTAAGTTTTGGTTAAACAGATCACCACATGAACTTACTCTTGTATCTACTCATGCTTACCTTCTCTTAGTCCAACTATTATCTGATATTAACAGATCACCACATGAACTTACTCTTGTATCTACTCTTGCTTACCTTCTCTTAGTCCAACTATTGTCTGATATTAATAAATACTATGCTTTACTGTAATTGTATTGTCCATTAGAATTTAGGTCTACTGAACAACTGATGAATAGCTCATTGGCCCTTTAAGTGCCTATGAATTGAAAACATTTTTGGTTGTCTGAAAAATCATGATAACAAAGACAAACAGGCAAATTTCAGAAACTTAAAATAAAGAAATTGTACAGATGCTACGCATTTGGGAAGATTCGAGTTTTGTGGCTAAGCATTAAAATGCAAATTAAGAAATGTCACGCATCGTCTTGTTTACTTCAGTACATAGAATATGTAAGAGATTAAGCAGAAAAGCAAACTTGTTCATTCTTAAAAATAGCTTAAACCTGATAAAATGACTTCTAAATGAAGATAAAATCATTTTCTTGCAACAGCTTGAGTTTGAATTCCGTGCTGTAAATCAGTATCGAAATATGAGCAAAAGTTGCTATTTTTTCCCATTTACGTCACAGAAACGAGAGTTCTGATACATTGAATGCATAATGAACTAGCCAAAAATCCGCGCGAAACCTGCAAATTTGGGCAGTTATAGCTCGGAGGCATTTTATTCAACTTCTTTGAAACTTTCTACTTAGTACTATTGAATTGATCTGTTTAAAAATCTAAAATATGGTTTCGCTTAATAGGCACTTTTACCTCTAGTTTTTATTCAGATAGAACAAGTTTCACTTTTACAACTATTGCTTTAAAATAAATATACACATAAAATACAGGTAATAAGTAACCATATGTTTCTCCAATCAGCTTATATATGTACAAAAAATTATTAGCAACCAAGATTATCACAAACTTGTATATGCACAAACCTTTCTTGCGGTCCAAAATCTCTCAACATTTTCACATACTGAAACACGATTGTCAGAATCTACACAAAGAAATAAAAGAAAATTGTTGTAAAACCATGCAAACCATCAAAGCTACAAGAAAGTTGAGAAACTTATCTTTTTTGTATGTGTATTTCTGATTATATAATATATTTAGTTCAAGTAGTTCTGCTTGGATTGCCAAGAACCCAACATTTCTCTATTTAATACTTCATCATGTTAGCTTATTGCCAACGAGACAGCCGAGCAAAGGCGCGAGACTGGCGAAAGTACTATGCAGGTGGAAAAAATCTCGAGTGAACCAGATAGAGGTAAGTAATGTAAGATTTTATGATATAATGTCAAAGAGGCCTTTTGTCTTCCAACGGACCAATCAGTGTGTTAACCTTGTGATGTCAAGGCAGCATGGTGAACAAACAGCGCCTAATTCGTTTCATTTTATCAATGACATTTTATAAAACAAGATAGCGGTTAAAGAGAAACATTTCACAATGCAATACAAAATGATACGATAAAGTTTGTATGTTCGTATAGTTTTTATAAGTAAAGCACACGATGAGATATTTGTTTTCATATTGTAAAATGAGAGCATCAGTTCTCAGTGCCTTGCTCGTTGGCAATTAGCGATAGCTATTATTAGTTAAACTGTAGAAGAGATATTCATGTGCACATAAGCCTATTTACAAGCTTTACTACTGTATATACGTGGCTATTGAAGTACATCGCAGAGTAAATAATGTCCGTGATTTGTTAAACTCCATCGCCGTAGGGAAAGCACAACCCTTGTACTAAGGTACTATGAAAAAGACCCTTTGCACTAAGATGTCACGTGCAACACCCACCTTAAACTGATTAGTTAACGGCAAAATGATTTTCAGAAATGGAAAGAGTAAGTTAATTTGTTAAAAGGCATAGTTTGAAGTCTCAATGTTTTAAAGTATTTCAAAAATGACAGCGAATATAGAATCAATTTTTTAAAGGAAATGTAAGTGAAAATGGTTCTAGAGAGCAACGCTTGCTCTCCAGTCATACAAATCCAATAAATTATTTTCTATTACTTGCTCGTTTTTTATATATTTGAAGTGAATAGCTGAAACTATGCCAATCTAATGCAAACGCCAATCTGTTCTTTCAATTTCTGGATGCCATGTTGTTATACATGATTGATTTAAAGTAGCTGTGGTCACGTGACCCCCAACTACAAACAACCTGAGGTAGGAAAAAGCTAAAAGTTGTCGCATGCAAAGAAATCAGAGATAATATTCGACTAAAATATACTTTACTAAATAGCCTTTAGTATCACAACCAACACTTACCTCAAAGATGCGAGTCATTCCTTCGTCCTACAGGAAAAGTTTATGTCATTAGAAAATATTCTTAAGGTACATATAGTGGTGCTGATTATGATATATTTCAAATGATGAACTGTTATTAACTAATTTAATAGAAATAATACATAATAACTGACGATAACATCTGTCATTAAAAAAGCGTCGTTAGGTTGCAAAGGTCTTGTTGTGTTTGCAATAATCATGTCATCATTATCATCATCATCCCAACAATTTTTGAATGAAAGTTGTCATCGAAATTGCCAACAGTTAACCCTAAGCGTAAGCAAAAATACCATCGTTATCTACTGTACTGTATGTTTAACAATGGCACCTTAATCCTTAAACCTTAACCAAAGAGATAATGATTTTAAAATGGTATCTAAGATGCTGTACACTTTGTTTTCACTTTACATTTGCACACACACGTTTATAGGCTATATACACGTATATATACTATCTTTAAAAATTCCTTGAACAATCTCACTGATGATGGCGCGCGTATGTAACACCAAAACATGTCTGTCAATAAATTTTCATGATTAAAAGTAGTTGTCATTACTCTAAGAGTACTGCCTATTACCATTAATATTACAGTCATCATGAGAGAGAAGTTTGAAGAACAGTATCACAATAAGTTTAGAAGCAAAGAAAGTGAACAATGAAACTTCAACTGACTGTTAGATTGATGAGACAAGGAAACAGTGCACAGCACGAGTTGCGTTCCTGTCCATTCTCACTGTTGCCGCACAACAAACTTGTTGCCCAACATCTGCAATGGTTTTACAAAAATGTTGGTACATTTACAAACATATTTATTCAGGCAAGTTTAATACCTTTAGTGTTACTTCAAAAACACATCAATTATTAAATCTTTTAGCGTAAGTACAGTGTAAAGAACGAAAGGGGCCACTGCTGTATAACAACTTTACTGTAGGAGTATCAACAAAGTAACAACATTGATTTTATTGATTCCGTGGTACTTTTTAGTGATAACCTATATAAACTCGATTAGATCGTCATCTTTGTTTTTTTAAAGTAACATCTATTAATTCAGAGTTCACCCCCCTTGGTCAGGCTAAATTTCAACTCTTAATCAGGGAACTTTCAGGCATGTAGAACTTTTTCAAGGTATATGACAAACAACTAAATCAAATTATTTGGTCAAACTCACAATTACTTGCATTCTATCAGGTATGCAAGCTTAGGATTGGTCCTAAGCTTGCTGAAAATGTAAAGGAAACTAATGCTTCTTTTGAAGACTATTTGTCTCCAACGGAGAAGTGCTTCCAATTACAACAAACTAATAGGCAGCAAGTCCTGCATCTTTTATCTAAGTTAGCAAAGTCAAAAGCTACTGGGCTGGACAACATTTCTGCTAGACTTCTTAGAGAATGCTTGGATCTTATTGCTAGCTCACTTAGTACCATTTTTAATCAGTCTATTGTTTCTGGCATTTTCCCCTCAGAGTGGAAAAATGCTAGAGTGATTCCACTGTATAAAAATGCAGGGAAACGATCTGATTTGTCTAATTATCGACCCATTTCAATTATCCCTGTTATTGCTAAGGTTTTTAAGCGTATTGTCTTCAATCAGTTCTATGTCTATTTTAATAGCAATAACTTGATCACTAGTTGTCAGTCTGGTTTTAGATCCATGCATTCGACAGTCACTGCTTTGTTAGAAGCCACTGATTCTTGGTCTTTGAACGTTGATAAAGGGTGTGTCAATGCTGTCGTTTTTAAAAAAAAAACCTTTGACACAGTCGATCACAACATTCTTTTGTCAAAGCTAACAGTTTTTGGCCCGGGGGGTACCCCCTCATATGAGCCATACGGGTATGTGCCGCCCAATAGGGTCTACTTTTTCAACCTAAATTCATAAACATGGTATGGGTTTTAGCAGAAAATCATAAACAGGATACACTTTAACATTCTGTAACTGTCATAGACATGGCAGAATTTAATTTGTCCACGGTGTATCATAACTTATTAGCATATTGTTTTGTTCTCAAAAACATTTTAAGCCATTGTCCTGTTATGTTTAGCGCAATAGATGGTATGATAAGACTTTATAAAAGGCGGACTAGCCAGTTTAGTGTTTGATGTGTTTAGCAGTTGCAGATGACTCAAGAAGGGCAGTGATTCAAAAATAATTGTGTGAATTTCTTAATTAGCAAAACTAAAAATTGTTTTAATTAGTCATAAACAGGGTGTGCTTTATACTTCATGTCATAAACAGGGTATTAAAATACCCAGTTTTTTGTCATATATAGGGTCAGGGTAATACGGGCGGCACACCCCACCCATATGAGGTGGGAGTTACCCCCTCCCCCCGGGAAAAACACTCGATGTATGTTACTTAAAGAATAACTTTATCTAACTTTAACTTTACGCAAGTTTTTTTACAATAATTTAAGTTCCCTTTGCACTTCTTTTGTAAAGCTTATCTTTAGGTAAGCTTTACTGCTACTTTAAACTGCTTTACGCCTCGGCAACTTTACGTTTCTTTAGGAAACATTAAACTGCAAGTGTAAAGTGGAAAGAAAATCTTTTCGTAACTTTTCGCAAATCGTAAATATATATTTCGTGTTGTGATATTCTGAAATTTTACAATTGATTTAGAAAGCTAATAAACTCCACCCTACAATCAAATTCACGGCTGAAATCTGAGACTCCAAAACATTTAACCTTTTTAAACACAACTATTTATAAAAGCACATTTCTTTTATCAAACGGGCATTCTCGATATATTCACACACTTCAAAAAAAAACAAAATTTTTTAATATACGCACTTCAATTATACCCACCCACCAGGAGTTAAAAAAGACCCTATTTACAAAGTGTGTTCACCAAATCTATTAAGATTGTAGAGTTGCGCACACAAGCTGGAAATGCGCTTATTTCGCTGTTTTACACCTATTTACAAAGTGTGTTCA
>JAOBAY020131035.1:0-26346 GCA_025331085.2 Zoanthus sociatus | reverse complement strand
CATTTTGAGCCTGAAATGGCCGAAAAAATAAGAACATTGAGCCTGAGCTAAATTTTACTGGTTCTTAATAAAAAAAACAGAGTGTATTAAAGTAACTTTACTTAACTATTAAAAACTCCAGCACTCTTTTGAACTCGTTCTTGATTGTTTAGCAAATATATAAAATCTTTCAGCCTTAGGGACGCTAGCACACTTTAACTGTTAAAAAAAATGCTGTTTTCTAACACCTGTGAATCCATGAAAGGTTAAAGTACTTACTGGTGACCAAGCGATTTAGCGCACGTTACAATTTTTAAGACTTTTTCTATCTATTTCCATTAATGGAGTCAATTCAACGGAATTCTTGAGGAGTTTTTCACCAATTGACTTGAAATTTGGCAGTTTCACAGCTACATAAATTCAAGACCGTGTCAGGTTTTTTTGAAATTTTATAAACTTTTCAAATTATCGTAATAAAACTCTGCAGCTAATTTTTCAATCTCTAACAAGGTAGAAAAAGCCAGAATTGTATCCATGCAAGTCAAAATGTTTTGTTTGTACCTGGGAAAAACATTTTTGTTTGGTTGGACAATATCACAAAATGCCTCTAACACTAAATCACCCGTCATAGTTAAAAAAGATGGCAGTATAAATCGGGCAAAGTCCCTCAACAGTAAAAATACTGCTCAAGTTAGCTCAAATGCAAAATTGATAGCAGTTGAAGCAAGAAGTTGAATGCAAATCTAGTAAGTAAGTCGTTTTTCCCTAAGATTGAATCAGTCTTTTGAACGAGAGATTCTTTTCTCAAACGAATGAACAAGTCGTTAGTACAAGTGTGTCAAATTTTGAAACGAGTTCGCAAGTCGTTCACACGAGTGGGTTCATTTTTTAAACGACTGAACAAGTCGTTTGCACGAGTGGGTTCATTTTTTAAACGACTGTGCAAGTCGTTCACACGAATGGGTCCAAATTTCAAACGGCCGTGCAAGTCGTTCACACGAGTGGGTCCAAATTTCAAATGACCGTGCAAGTCGTTCACACGAGTGGGTCCAAATTTTAAACGACTGTGCAAGTCGTTCGTACGAGTGAGTCTAATTTTAAAACGACTTACAAACGACCTGCACACGAGTTTCCGTGCAAAAACGGAAAGTCGTTAATGTTTGTTTTCCCGTGGAAGGTCATGATCACATATCATATTAAAGATGTTTTCCTTTTCCAGTTGCAGTGGATCATCTTTGGTGTTATTAATCCTCGTGGTCTATTGGTGTTATTAATCCTCATTGTCTTTGTTTTGACCCTACATAGAGAAAGGCCAGGTTTAGCCGTTAACCCTTCCAGGCAAGATATCCTCTCTTGCATATTTGTGTGGGTGCGTGAAAGTAAAGTGATATCATCTACATATTCTAAATCGTCCTCCTGGTTCCACAGGGTTCACTGTATGTCATTCTTTTGTTCTTTGAAGCTTTTCTCTATTATCCAGTTCACAACTACACGGATAGTAAAGGAGATAATGTAAACAATCTCCTGGACACTGTTCTAACTTGAAACTTGTTGATACGATTGCTCCGTTGCACCACCCTACAGGTCATCTCCTCATACATGTTTTCAATTATTCTGATATGCTTCTCGGGTATTCTATAATATATATCGCATTAGTTTTCAAAGTGATTTTCTATTAAAACTGTTGAATTACGAATGCTGTAATTCAAGGATGAAATGCTTTTATTATTGTTCGGTTATTATCAGTATAGCAATACGTGGTTTTCCTTGCCTAAACCTGCTTGATTTTCTTTTTGCTTCTTGTCTACTGCCGTTTTAAGTTTGTCCAACATTATCAAGGTCCGAAAATCTAATTATGGAAGATAGAATATTTACTGAGAACATTTCTCCTTTAGGTTTTCTAAGAAAACATTTCTTTATCAAACTCTTTGTTCACCTTTCTACATGCATTGAAAACATTTTGATTCCAGCCTCGATTTATACTAAGTCTTAAAAAAATATTCCCTACATCATCACTTTGTCTATGCTTGAATTTCATATTAATCTTAACAACTTTCCCCTTATTGCGGGCATATGAATAAAATTAATCTATCTACAGATGACGGAAATCCCCTTTTTGCAGGCATATGAATGATATTTATCTACCTACGGAAGAAATACAAATCAAAGAAACTAATATCATTGTTTACTCAATGCAAATGTTAAAGCTTAGCTGTTATTTAGATTTTATACTGGAGACCAAATAATGAAACACAGCGAGAGGAATTCTTAATTTAGTAGCTATAGTTAAATGGCTTCTGGAAGTGCTTTCACTAGCTCGTTAAAATTACCCTGGTGGGAATCAGCAATTCACGGCTACCATAACGAGCTTTATCCCATGATTTAATATAGATAGCCAATCAGAAGCCTAGAAAACCATCACACAATTCTGATGTATCTGATGAGTGGTTTTCATTCGGTTTTCTTGCCATTACTTGCGTGTGACTATACTTGTTCTTTTTGTTCTGCAATGAATTTCGTTGATAAAAAATAATAGTTTTTTTTTACAGTTCAGATTCATCAGTGTTTACGGTTCTTCGCGCGAAGAATAAATAAGTTAGAAGTTGCTGTATTTTTAAAACATTATAGGATACAAAAATTATGCGATCCCTATTTGTGTAATACTGTGGAAAATTTAACGTATCACTTATATTGTCTTCGTATACACACTCATCTGAAGCCCAGGTTTATGCGGAAAATACAAGTAATACGCAGCATTTTCCACCGCAGCACACTGGAAAGCATTGTATACGTACGGTGAATAGAGAGTCTTTAATCCAAAACATACTCTGCGGCTTGATGCCTTTATTTCACTGAAGCAAACAAACCACACACACATTGTAGACTACGTAGAAACTTTTTTTTTATCTTTTGAAGTTCTGTTAGTGTAAGTTATTTTTAAAGACTTACCTTTGTACGTTAGAATGAGTATCACATTTTTTTTTATGATTTAGGCAAACCCATCATGAAGAACAGTGACTATACATCTGTAGCCAAGAAACACAAAACGAATGCAACTTTAACATGTGAAGTAGAGATTTATAGTTACCCTCTTCCAAAATTTGAATGGTTTTACCAAGCAAGAAAATGTCCAGACAAAAACTTGGATGGCAATTGTAAGCCGCTGGCGGATAGATGGCAACAACTTTTTCCCACAAACAAAATCTCATTTGAACCTCTGTTGAGTAAACCTTCGTTAACTAGTACGTTGAAGTTGGCTGCTGACAATCCATCAAGTTTTTCAGCGTTTTACAGATGTAAAGCAGAAAACCGTCTGGGAAAAACAGCAAAAACCTTCGAATTTTTTCGTTATAGTAAGTTAACCCTTTAATTGCTTTCAGTTGCACTTTACCGGTACCAATGGCGGTAAACTGATTTGTTTGGAGGTTAGCTACAACTAAATCCAATTAACTTCCCGGTATTATTTTATGGAAAAGATGTTTAGCTTCTACAGGTTTTCCAAATGATGCTAGGTTTGGTATATTTTTCCCGCTAATCTCTAAATAATTTTGATCTCTTATTTCAAATTTTGATCCTTTATCTCAAACTTTAAAGATGTTTTGATCCCTGATTTTTGGTACAACACTTTGATTCTGACTCCAAATATCCCTGATCTCTGATCCGGCCCCACTGATCCCTGATCCGACCTTTCTGATCCCTGATCCCGGCCACATTTTAAGGCCTGATCCATGATCCTTGATCCCATGTTACGTACCTGTAAATAGCATAATATTATGGTATACTCCTGTTGTATTTTACTACGTTTCCAAGCGTTGGTCTAAAAACCAATTATACCTTTGTCAACTGAAGATACAAAATGATTTTAGTAAGAAACAGCAAACGAAAGTGTAGATTTTTCTGGTACGAGACATAGGCTTATATTTTTGCTATCTACAGCTGCTCGAGTTGTATCAAAAGGAAATCATCGTTTAGGAAAGTTTTAGGGAAACCCTGAACGTCGCAAAGATGGTTGGCTTGATTTTTTGCCCAGCCACGTCAATATTTAGTAGAAAATGAACAAACTAACTTACGTCTTAGGAGGGTATTAGAAAACATTTACGATGAGACGAGGAGCAGCACTGAAATTGTAAACTAAACTATTAGCGTACTTCACTGAATACTGTTTTGCCGTTGTGCAAACCAAAGTAAGCCACTTCTTTATGTTTTTATAGTAAAAAAATATTATTTCCTAATCCAATGAAACAACTTATTGCAAAGTTTTGAAAATTAATGCCTTTTTCACCACATCAATACTTTAATATATTATTATATTTGTCTGTTTTTAGCTCCAAGCGAAAATAAATACCTGGGTATCAAACCAAGCAACTTACAAATCCTCAATGCTGGAGACACGTTGACTTTGAAGTGCTTCTTGTTCAAACTGGATTACAATTTCCTTCAAAATTTATTTTGGTTCAAAGATGGATTAAAAGTCTCAAACAACACTCTCAACTTTTCACAAAGTTTTGGAAATGTTCCCCAGGCAAATCTTACATTAAAAATAGCAAATGTTTCAACATCCGACAGTGGAATCTATACATGCAGAACATCACCTTGGGAGGAATCAGTAAAAGTAACAATTAAAGGTAAGAGCAGAAAAAACTATATACCTGAACAAAATATCGGGAAAACTTAAACAATTTTGTCTTAAAAAGTATAATGACCCGACCCCTTCTCCTACAGGTCCAGAAAAACAACAGCAATTATACTTCATCTTTGTAAATAGGGAGATATAAAATAATATGTATAAGTGGTATATAAATACTTTGAGAGCAATACATTGTTGTAATTGAAACTTAGTAGGATCATCGAGATAACCAAAGTTTCCCGATTCCCAATGTTTTCATACTAGGGCCCCGTTCCTCAAAACCCGATTAGCTAACTGGGTTAACTTTTCAATCCGTGTTCCTGTTTCCTACCTTTTATAGCTTCCTCTGTCCTACCTTTTATAGATTCCTCTTTCCTACCTTTTATAGCTTCCTCTTTCCTACCTTTTATAGCTTCCTCTTTCCTACCTTTTATAGCTTCCTTTTTCCTATCTTTTAAAGCTTCCTCTTTCCTACCTTTTATAGCTTCCTCTTTCCTACCTTTTATAGCTTCCTCTTTCCTACTTTTTATAACTTCCTCTTTCCTACCTTTTATAGCTTCTCCTTTCCTACGTTTTATAGCTTCCTCTTTCCTACCTTTTAAAGCTTCCTCTTTCCTACCTTTTATAGCTTCCTCTTTCCTACCTTTTATAGCTTCCTCTTTCCTACCTTTTATAGCTTACATTGGGCTTTTATTGATAAAAGTAAACGGTATTTTGTAAGCATGACAAATCTTTACTTATAAAACAATTATTTTTTGAGTTTTGACTTAATCCAGAATTAAATTAATTGGATTTTTGAGAAACATGCCCAAGGATTATTAGAAGCGAAGTTATTACAACTGCATAAATTTTCCCTACACGCTATTTAACCCTCAGACGACCCATCTATTTATTTTAACAAGTGAACTCAAGGGGGTGGTGATTATTTGGACCCCTCTCCACACAAGTCTTTTAACAGGCATAAAGCCCAACTATTGCTGTTTTTGGAAACTTTTGTGTTGTGTAAGTTATTTGTTTTTTTTATAGCAGTGTTAGTCTATTTAAGTTAGAAACTCACAGCACTTTGTCAAATTACGTGTTTATTCATAATGAACATCTACTGAAAGTTTGGCGGGCAAAACTCGGAAAAAACCGAAGGATGAGGAGGAAGGGGAATCCATTCGACCTTGGACTTTGATACTTGAAGGAAACATTTTACCAAAAACGCCAGCCACACAGCCGTTGCTAGAAAAAATGTTTAATATAAAATATAAATTAAGTTTTAGTGGATAGGTTTGTCTCCATTGTAACTGCAAGATCAATAACATCAATCGTTAAGGTGTAATCCTTCTTGCTTTTGTTAGATTCCAACAGTCGCATTTGAAAAGATAAGCCTTTTTTTTTTTGAATACACAGCAATTGGACCTCCAAAGTTGTCCTGGTCATCCAAAAACAACACAAACATTACAGTGTTTGAAAGAAGCACCAGGCAAGTCACGTTTGGTTGCAGATTAGAAGAAGGCAACCCTAAGCCAAAGATTTACTGGTTCAGGAACGGTCAGCGCATGCAAGTTAGCGAAACCGAGCAGCTGACAAGTCCAAACTGCAGTTATGCAAGAGAAGGATTTTATCTTGTTGCTAAAAGCAGCGAACAAATTTTAGTTTTGTGTGGAGGGGATAATCCATTGAAATACGAGAAGTTTTCTGGTCGTTACTCTTGTAAAGCTGTAAACGACAAGGGAGTTGATGAGATTCACAAAAAGCTTAATATTTTGGGTAAGCTAAAGTTTGTATATTGGAAGACAAGGTCGTTGAATGGTTACAAAATTGCACGTTGGGCCTTGTTTTTAGGTGATTGCTGGATGTATAGTGGTTTTAATCGTGCCAAAATGTCTTTTGTAATAATACATGCAAAAATCTCTCGATTCTCATTGGTCGAGAGCGGTGCAATTTTCATGTAATACCAGTGCAAATGACAAAGTTGAAAAAGAAAATTGATTTGCCTCGTTTGAGGCTATATTTAAAAACATTTCTCACTGTTGACAACAAAAAAATACTGGAATTTGTGAAGCGACTGATCTTGTCTAAAATTTGTAACTTTGGGATACACTTGAAAAACATCCAGTCGCTGTAAATAAAATACGCACGAGGTTTTGAGCGCGAGAACTCGCGATTACGTTGTGCTTTTCGAATTTATAGTTATATCGTTAAGTAATATATAACTTTTCTCGTTCAATTTGCACTTGCAAGTTTTCCAAAAAAATTAAATTGCTAAAGTTTAAAACTTTTTAAAGAAGAGTGTCGTGCAATTAATTGCAAATTAAACTCGAAGTCGTACGATTATTGCGTTCGACGTTAAGAGAACACAACGCTAATCTTGGGCTGCATGTAGCGAACATGAACATAGAATTTTATATGTGTGAACAATTTTTTCGGGATTTGTACGTAATCTCCGCCATTTTGAATAATTAATGAGTACAACACTTTATTGACTGTTTCCATTTTATGTTATTTTGGAGAATTTAAAGAAATAATAGTTAAGTTATCAAATATATTTTCATGACGACAAAAAAGAAATTTGCAACACCAGTATGTCGAACTAAGCTTCGTTTGTTGGCTCTAATTATGGCTTAGCTTAGAAAAAACAAAAGTAACGATATCTATCTTTTGTTAAATTTAAATTCTGTTTTGTTCAAAGAATATACATGTGTACCCTCAACTTTTTACCAATATTAAAATCAAATTTAAAAAAAGAAAAACTAATGAATACCGTAATTGTTTCCTTCATCCAATAGACATTACTAAAAGAATCTTGTTACAACACTCTTCTTACGCTGTTTTGTACGTACCTCATTTTTTAACGCTACTTTCTACTTAAAACATTACTTTTTAGCTGCCGCTGAAATTATTTTGCCTGATAAGGAAAACTCTACCCAAGTTGCTTCTATCGGACAGTCAGTGCAACTCATGTGTCGTGCAAGGGGAAATCCAACACCTGGAGTTCAGTGGATTAAAATGAAAAATAAAGAAACGGTTTTGGTTAGCAAGAAAGGCACCAAAGGATATGCTACAATATTAATAAACTCTATTAGTGATGAGGATTTTGGAAAGTACCTTTGTATTGCAAAAAACTGGCACCAAGACCGACACTCCGTCATCCTTCAAAATGGTAAGTGACCGTCTAAAGCGACATTTTGGATCCCATCATGCATTGCTCACAAGAAATTTCTTTTGTGAATGTCCAATTTTCTTGGTTGGATTAAGCTAAATTAATGGTGAATTTATTTTACCAATCTTTTTCTCGATTCTCATCTTCTCTTATTAATATAATTTTAAAAATAGTGCTATAGAAATGTTATTCTTGGTTTTCTCACAATCCTAAGAGACACAAAATACAATAGACATAGCGGCCATGTTGGTGTACCAAACAGTTCATACAATCCCAAGAGACACAAAATACAATAGACATAGCGGCCATGTTGGTGTCCAAAACAAAAGAAATAATCGAAATTCTTTTGTTGAGAGTACACCAACATGGCCGCCATGACGTCACGTGAAAACTTGCAATAGATAAAAACTTTAGTTAAACCAACTTTAAAGGAATTGGAGCTAGATAGTGTTTTTATCAGCCAGCCCAATACTTAACAAACATTATTTTTATAACATGCAAGACAACGATCTCTACCAAAAATGTAATTATTTTACTTTCCGTAGTTCCTATTAGACCAAATGCTTTAACTACTACACAGAATAAAGTACAAGATTGATGCTACTCTATTTTTCATAAAACTTTTAGCTACACTGTTATCTTCCAAAAATTTAGATCAAACACTCAAATTTGTTTCGGATGAATATTCCCAAGACTCGTATAAAAGGCTTGATTAATTTCCGTGCCTATGTTACTGGGTATTAGAGCCGACGCTCACTTCCAGTTTTAGTAGCGCTTAAGTGAGAGAAGTATTTGAGTTAAATTGTGTTACAGCCTAATCCATCGCAATTAAGCGCCAAACAAAAGTCGCTACTTGTATACCAAATAAGTATACCGAAACAGGTCAGCAGTTACCTCCTAATATTGAGTTATTTTTTTGTTTTCCATTAAAATTTAAATAAGCAATGCAAAAGTCGGACCAAGGAGGGCGATTGTTAATGTTGAAACTTAACTTTTTTTTTCTTTTTATCCAGGAGCCCTGCCGTATTCTCAGCCGAGACTTTATGGCAGTGACACTGTCCTTGTCGCTGTAGTTATTGCTGTGGCAGTGCTCATCGTCATAGTGAGCTTCGTAATAATTATGTGGCAGCGGAAGAAAAGCAAAATGCAAAGGTATTATTTAGGGACGGAGCAGCATCACTACGAAGTAAGTAAACATGTAAATTTTTCAGTATAGTAGCAACTATTTGTGTGAGTGTTTTGTTGACAGAGCTAAGTTAAATCATTTTACGAGCCTAGTGGCCCATGGAGCCATCAGTTGTTTATATATCTTCCGTACTTCTAGCACCAACTGGATGATGACTCAAAACATTCATTTAAAAACTAATTGCACATTATTGAGGCTGGGTCGATAGAAAGCTCGTGGTAGTTAGCTAAAGCTAAATCATCTGCGCTTATCTCCTGTTTTTATTGCGTTAAGAGGATGAGAGTCTTTGACTCCCCCTTGATGGGACACCAATCCATCGCAGGTTAACTCTCAGCAAACGATGATACACATTTACCTACCCCGGAAGGATGGAAAACTGAGTTGGACTAGGCGGAAAAGAAGGTCACATATGTTCAAATCTCGGCAAAGCTGAGATCGAACTGGGGGCCTTGTGTTGAAAAGCAGAAATGTTACCATTTGCGCCAACTACGTCCACCCATGTTGTTGATAGAACTCTGCCATAATACCATTCTCACGGATCATTTAAATAGAGCACACCGTTTGAGCTAGTGTCCTTGAAAGATATAAAATTATTAAAATAACTTTTTACAATCATATTTCTGTGAAAAAGTTGAATTTGTTTAATTTGATTTTGTAGATTGATCCAGATCGCACAATTCTGGCACAGGTCAATGATATGCCATACGATCCCGACTGGGAGTTTCGGGAAGATCGTGTTCGTCTTGGTGCCGTTATTGGTTCTGGTGCATTTGGTCAAGTCGTAAAAGCGGAAGCTATCGGAATATTAGCGTTAAATGCTCGGGACAAAACTGGACAAGCATACAAACGGCGTTGCAAAATTAGGAGATCAATTAAAGCGAGAAAGATGGAACATAATCCCGAACATTGGAGATTTGAAGTTACAACTGTCGCTGTAAAAATGCTAAAAGGTATAAATGGAACTTGTGCGCAATTCTTGTCCTCCCTCCCAGGTGCTGTCGATCGGAGACATGCAGTATTTACCAGTATACTCCCCTTTGGTTTGTACAGTTCCCCAGCATAGTAAAGAAGTACACAAGTCACTATACCACAATGTAGAAAAACCAGCTCTTAAATAATCCTCTTTCCCTACAAGATTTTTTAAACAGAAAAAATATATATTATTTTGATTCTTGATGTTATATTTTCAAAGAAATAAAGCATGTTCTCCGTGCCTTCATAGCCTTGTGAAGAGAGCATTATGCAGAGAGGTTATCAGTGAAAAACTGAGACACGCACAGTCGAAGCTTTTCACCTGCTAAAGAATTCTCTCAAACTTTACCGAGTTTTTTTACCAGGCTATGAAGGCACGGAGAACATGTTTCACTTCATTTTTATGAAATTATTTTCCGTCTTAAAAAAAACTAGAAAAAGACTATGTACGGGGCACGTAAGTATATACTTTAATTTCTTTCATGAAACTGTAAATTTTCACAACTTGGAGACAGCCAACCAATTTCGTGCTTCATAGAGCTATGAAAACACACTTGCAGACCAATCAAAACGCACGTACTATCCAAATTATTTTATAAATTCCAATATTTAAGTATAATATTCAAGTAAAAAGAAATTCAAGAAATATAATGTTACTTCATTAAATGACTTTTACATTTAGGTCAGGTCATCGACTTACGGCTTTTCTCAAGGTTATGTCGCCATCCATCTTACATGAATTTGTTATGAAAGTCTTGTTCCATCATTCCGAAGTGCAGTGTTCGCGATGTTAAAACAAATTTTGTGTCCTAGATTTTGGTCTTGCTACTGTGTAAGTGACATATATAGGTAAATATTATGTAAAGTATCTGAGTTGCTAACTACGGTAAAAATCGCGTTCGGTCGCTCCGTAAGAACGGATTGCCGACGTCGAGAGCCTCTCTATATCTCTTTTTTTCATTTTATGTTAACTTGAATTGAAAGCAACTACATTTAGACGAAAGATGTACTTTTGTTATATATAATACACATAACTTAAATATATTTTTTTCCATGCATTTATCTAGACAATGCTGGTGAGAATGAGTACAGAGACTTGGCTTCAGAAATAAAGATCATGATCCATATTGGTGAGCACCCGAACATTATCAATATTCTTGGTGCTTGCACAAGGAGCAAACGGTTGATGTTGATAATGGAGTACGCTCCTCATGGAAGCCTTGTTAATTTTCTTCGCGAGAAGAGACCACTCTATCAGCCAACGTGGATGAAAACGGTGAACGATCCCGAACAGGAATTTACTCTTGTTGATCTTGTTATGGCTGCATACCAGATTGCAAGAGGAATGGAATTTCTTGCATCGAAAAAGGTAGCTTTTTACTCTTTCAACAGACAGACTATTACATGATTTAAAATTACTCGGTAGTGAAGTGACCTTATTAAGATTAATATAAGAAAGTTTAAAATAACGTTTTTTTTGCGGTAGCTAAAACAATAACAGTCATGTATAGATAACATATACGTAAAATTAAAGGATAATAATTTCAACATTTTAGACTTTTTGCAACAACTGAAATGATATATTACAACTGAGAGAAAAATACTATCAACCTCAGAAATTGAAACCAAAGGGAAACCCTTAATACCACCATTTGAGTAAACTCGTAACGGCCAAGTGGGACCGATGAATACATGACAGGTAACCGAATATCCAAAAATTTCTTATATAGAAATGAGTTGTATACTTTGCTATCTAATGGATCGAAATCCATTAATTTATTTTAGAAATGTATAATGGACCAATTTTGTTTTCTTGTTGTTTTGTTTTGTAATTGTTTTTATGAAAAAAGAAATAAATTAATAAAAATTAAAAGAAAAGAAAAATATATACGTACTAGAACCTAACTTGAAGCCACTAAAAGGGGCAGTAAGATCACGTGGTAGCGGGCATTACACTTGTTTTAATTCTTGTTATTTGATTTTAAAGCTACGTCATTTTTTATACAGTGTATTCATCGTGATCTGGCAGCTCGTAATGTGTTAATTGGACATGATTACGTGATGAAGATTGCAGATTTTGGTCTTGCAAGAGACGTTTACAAAACCGATGAGTACGTTAAGCAAACAACTGGATTATTACCTGTGAAGTGGATGGCTTTAGAATCGCTATTTGACAGAGTTTACACAGAAAAAAGTGACGTGTAAGTGGAAATTCAAAACGTTTTTATAATAGAATAGTTATATTTAGCAGATTTTACACTGAAAAACGTGTTGGTACGTAGAAGTCAAAAGTCCTGCACTTTAAAACAAGTCGTTAATTTAAAAGGTTTTGAGAAGAAGTGACGTGTCAGTAGAAAGCCAAAAGCCACTTTCTCCCACATACAATCTAAACATCCTTAACACTTGATCTCAAAGTTGCACCACATCGAGTATATGTTTTTTTCCAATCTGTCTGGCATTTCTTAAAGACGTCTGTATTGTGTAGCGATCTGAACATTGTTACACTTGTACATATTTCATATGTTGTCCCAAATCTCTCGACAATCTTGACCTAAACAACCTGACTTCAATAAAACAGCAGTTGAAGGAATGCCGCTATTTAAATATAGCCAAAATAAAAGGTCGTTTGGTTTCAGACAAATGAGGTCTACAAACTTCCCATTCAGTGAATATTGGTATGTTTATCTGGACCACTTGATGAAGAGTTTGCTTTGACTTGGCCTTCCACAATCTGAAAACGAAACGAGGTCAGACAACGGCATAGAACGCTACTGAGACTGGAAGCTATGGGAATGCACAAGAGTACAAACACTCAGAGCTACCGCTGTCCCATAAAGTTGACAAAGTAGAGTTTAGAATTCGACGGGTGCAGTGTTTTCGGACTCATTAAAAGGTGCGGCATGGCTCTCAAACATAAAACGAGGCGAGATGCAGTGCAGAATGGAGAACGGAGCCAGCCCTTGCATAACCCTAAAACGGCATCTAGCAAGAAGAGCGGGATCGGGAGGAACAAAACATTGGAAAGAAAGATAATGGCCGGTATAAAAAGAAAGTTGAAACGAGAAATGATATTCCATTTGTGGAGCCACAGTTAAAGCTACAGAAGAAGTAAAAATTAAGATTAGAAGTCAGTGATTTAGGATCAAGGTTGCTGGGGATAAGGGGGTGGGGGTGGAAATTTTTAGGAACTCATAATAAAGAACAAAAGAGTGATGGCGATTAAGTTGTAAAATATGCTTTTAAAATATGACCCATGAAACAGAAAAAAATCAACTAGTCAAACAAGTTCTCAAACATGTTTGCAATGTTTTCGAATTATTTCTTTGTATTACAGATGCCTTTAATTTGTAGGGCAAACAATTCGACGCCTTTTCAAGACAAGAGAGATGAAAAAAGGAAAGTATATTGAAAATTACAAAAGTTATCCTATTCGATTCTGAAATATAATAAGCGGGGTTACAAGTGTTATTTTCTGGATTTTAACCATTTCTTTTTGATATTGGCTTCAATTATCTCATTTTGAGTATTTTCAATCTTGTTAACCATTTTGGGTGGGCCCGTTGTATCAGTGAATGATTGAACTCGCTGAAGATAAAAATCATTTGTATTGGAAGCGCTTAATTATTGTGCACAACAATAAATCCAGACCATTACTCGGGCGATAAACTACCGACACTTCACCGATAAACCACCAATATATCATCAATATACCACCGACTAAAACTTTGGCGCCCAATGAAGCTAGCCAGCAATGCTGGACTAGCGGTGCAACACAAGTGTGTTATGTGTCTGCCGCACACCCAATGTTGAAACCGAAACACACACTGTCTCGATCCTTTTTTTTTGTATAGTAGCACGAAGTTTATAGTCTGTAACTCGTCCAAATATGTAGCAAAATATCGCAAACTGCTAAATTTTCCCGAAATGTTCCTGAGGGAAGAACACTGAAATTTCATCCCTCCATACAGAGAATACCCTGCAGCCACTCCCTTCTGAGATCTATATGTTTTATCGCCGAGCCCGAATCCCATAAAACTGAACCTATAAAAGTACTACATAATTTCAAAGCTTCTAAGAACAGTATCACTATTTCACATACTGGCTGATGCGCCTGCTGCACATCAGCCAGCAGAACAAAGTTTTTTTTGTTTAATAGAGTAATTTTTCAGCATATTTTGCTGGCTAGACACATCTAAAAATTCTCAGTGACGTTAGTAGCAACCATTCTTATGAGGATGATGTCATTTATAACCATAGTTATTGCCTATCGTTCTTTTGATACGAAAATATATACTTAAATATTTAACATAAATTTAAGATTTTTGTCAATTTTGGTAACGTTTTTCTCTTACTTAAAAATCAGCTGCCCATGATTTTATTGTTGCTACGGGCAGTCCTTGCTGTCTTCTCAACACTCCTACATTCAATATTCACCCATCACCCGCAGCAGCAAAGATATGACCACTTAAAGTTAAGATGATTTCAGCACCCTTGGAACCAATCTATATATATGACAATAGTACAGCCTATACAGCTGATGTGGGGTTTTTGTAATATGATGCTGAAGCAGCCCACAACTAGTGCCAACATATGACACGAACTTGCCAAATTTAATGCCGTGTCGTTTAAAACTCAAGCAAAAATGTAGAATTTTAACACAAAAATAGCCTGAAAAAGCCCCCAAAACAATAAACTCCATATCTCTGAAACGGGTGGTATTTGAGATCCCCCATTTCGGCAACGGTGTTTGTTTGGTACAGTGGCCCAGCTCTGTGAATTGGAGGGAAATCGGCCTCCACCCACCTTATCACTTTGATTTGATTTTGCCTGGTTTTCTCGTGGACTTGCTTTTAATGTTTCGTTTTAAATCACGCAATATGTTTTTAGTTCATTGATGTTCTAAATAAAAAGTTCTTACCCATCGTAGCTACTATAGAATACAGGAAAGCTATTTTTGGCAATCTATTAAATTGGATACAAAACATTTATTTTAAAACTATTTTCAAGTTCATATTCAATTTTCAATACAATTGTTGAAGGTCAAACATTGTCAAACTTATTCAATTTAGATCCCACCATCCATTTTCATAACATTGCATGCAAAAGTAACACAAAAAGTGATCGTCGGTGATTATTGTAATTATTACTGGGTTCCCTGCGGCAAACCAGTCTAAAAATCGGTGCTTTTTTTCTGTTGCCTCTACTAGAAAATGGAAATTTTGCGCAATGCTGTTCAGCGTTGTGTGATTGCCGGGAAGTCGATATCATAATAACAACTGAATTGAAGCGAGATCACGAGCTATTTTGCCGACATCATAGAGCGCTCGAGTTGAGTTTCTGTGCAGTTATTCTTAGTTTTTTTACAGTTGCTACGCTCAACCTACATACAAATGATTATGCACTGCATATGTGGCAAGCCGAGAGTACTACCAACGGTGTTTTCACAGCTCCATCACCTGCCATTTCCAGTATAAGAGAGAGAGAGAGAGAGAGCACTATAAGTCTTTCGAGGTACAAGTGATTATCATTCCTTATTCAAATTGACATTTTATACTAATTTCAAGAGCTAGACAGTCTTTTCTACTTCAATACTGAGATTTTAAAGCTGAGTATTTCTAGTCTGCAGTTACATACCTTAATTTCACATCATCATGTCATTATTGACGTGTTGACGATCTGCTGTAAGTCCTTGCTTTTCCTTATCGGTGATACTTTACCTTTCAGGAGTTGTACGGGAAAGATATGGAGACCATGGAGATCCATCTACCTTTAACTGCAGGAAAGAAGAAGCCGCAAAGCGCCACAGCATGCCATTCTTCTCCTTCAGCTCAGAGAGCACAGAATGTTAGGACTGTAGTGCAGGTAAAATCAGTGTATATGAAACCGATTGTGCTATAAGCATGAATATGCAAAATAGATTTGCTATTGCAGTTCAATCAGAGGTTGTCTTTTTTTGTTACTTTCGTTATAAATTTAACGCCATAAAATTATCGACGTGTTATTCTTCCGTATATTAATATTAAGGATTTTTCACCTAAAATATACTCTCCTTGCAGGTTTACTTTTCATGTTTGTTGAAACCTTTCGTACATTTCAGAATCTTTAAAAAAAAACTTTCTCTTTGTTTTTTTCTAGTGCTTGTTTCTTGTTACACGGCCAAGGTTTTGAAGGATGCCAAGAAGCATCAGCTGGAGTGTGAGTTGGAGAGGTTATATACTCATGCGGTTCCAATTTTTAAAATATCGACGACCGTGGCGAGGGTGATGTTTTTGACGTCGTTTTCGTCTATGACAAACTAACGTGAGAGGAGAATCAGTACATATAAAAATCACATACACACCCCCTCAATAATAGAGCACAAGCACTAATGTTGTACTCTTATCAAATGTAATCTCAAGGCGGCTTTCAAAATTCTGAAAAAGTCAATAAGATAAATTAAGAATATAAAAGTTCACAATAATGAAATTCTACTGGCAAAAAATATGGTATAACAACTAGCTGCTCAAGGACGACCTTACCATATCTGTACCCTTATCAAACTGATATCAAACTTTTTAAAATCAAATACAGAAAACGCAAAATAGAACAATGTGTCACCTGTACGACCTAATACGAGGTCACATTTTCATTAGAGGTCCGTTCAGAAATACGTCTTCGCAACATGCTGAGGTGCCGTGATTGGTTCATTTTGATCTTTGATCATGGATTCGATTCGTGGATTTCGATCTCCTGGATCAATATAAAAAAGGTAGACGCTTCAAGATTTTTACCATTCACGCATTGCGCAAAATCGTAAGAGGAGTGGTGAACCTTGTTTGAATAACAGATGATGTGATTGGAATGAGAGATCCTACTTCTGTTATTTGAAAGCCAGTAAAAAAATAACCGTCAAATCTGTAACCTGTAGCTCCTGGTGAGGTCAATTTTATGAAAAAATAAATTCTGGTCATTTGAACCTTTTTCAAATACATTGATGTTTGCCCACTTTGTTGGATCAAGTTCAATAAGAACATCAGGTAACTTGAATGCAGAAATTAGTTCAGACTGACAAGAACTTTCTTTCGTCTTATCCACTGTTTGACTTCTTTAGAGTACAGTGAAGCCCGTTGTTATGAGAGTGTGATGGTACTTTTGTGTTAAAACTTAATGAAATTTGTTGCTTCCAATTGCTACTAATAGTTGGGTTTAGCGCAGCCGTCATTTATGAAACTTTTATTCCAGATATCCTTCTTCCATGATTGCTAGGTCCCATGCCAACGCTGTATCTGTTTTTCCTGAAATGTTCGTACCCTCCACTCTCAACCTTTCTTTTCATTGTTGAGTTCCAGTGATTTTTTAAAATTATCAGTTCTTCCAGGTAAGAGATTGGCTATTTTTGCCAATTTTTCCCCCCAATGATTTATAAGCATTATCGATAAGCCTGCCTTTTTCTTAAGTCCAAGCACTTTTCTTAATATGAGGATAAAGATGATTGTGCCATCTTTCTCTACACTGTTTTCCAATTCGTCGTTAAAGGTTAAGAGACCATCGCTTTGGCCCATACTTTTTGACCAGTTCAACCACTTTCTCATCCTTCTCTTTTGTTAGGACAAATCCTACGATACAACGCCGAACCCTCTAGCTGCATTTTTAAATATTAATATTTGACAACTTGGGCCAAGGACTCTTTAAAATGAATCCCAAAGTTTCTGCCATTGTTCCAATTTGCCCTGGAACTTCGTAAGTGTTCATTTCGGAAGTGTTGCAATACATTTTGTTGTGTTGTAACGGTGGATGGAGAGCTCCCTCGCTCTCAAATTTGGGCACATAAGTTTCCTCTATTTGGTAAATTATGGTTTGTAAATCTACTTTCAAATTATCGCCTTCTTCTATTATCAATTCTAACTCTTCGGCGTCACAATTTGTATCGTTCTCAACAATTACACTGACAAAATCGTCATCCAGCGCTTTCGGTGATTCACTTTTTTGTTTTGCGTTGAAACTTACTGAATTAACCAGGATTTTTCTCTGATAAAATCAAACCCTTCTACATTTAACTGTTCGTTCACTTCGTTAATAAACCTTGTGGCTGCGCCGATCCCACTCGAAGGACCACGTGTCGTAAATTTAAAACGACTTGTTTATTTTCCATAATCATTTCTAAACGAAATTCACTTACAAAAATCAGTAACGTTCAATTCATCAATCTATTTCACGGTTTCTTTTTACGCCAATTACATGTTAATAAGTAACGCGATAACTCAATGGATGATTGAAACTAAAGTAATGTAAGAGCTGAATATTATATACTAAATTAAAGCTATAAGAACAGAATTCCTAACAAAAAACTACACTTGAATGATTTTTCATATAACAATTATCACATGCCTTATTGTAGACTGGGCACTTTTCTCTTCATGCTTTCTACCACAGTATCTACACTCTGAATTAAAGTGCTTTTCCAGACTTTTGGTAGCCTAATTTTACAACTTCAATAACATGTCAAATTGGTTTTAGATGAGATTTAGCTGCCTCGGATGCTATACAACTATTCAGGCATTTTTCATTAAAATTTGTATCTCTCATCGACAGTGTTTACCGTTCCGACGCAATACCCTCTCCACAGTTCTACAACCTTGTCCTCTTCCTACGGGAAAGGAAGACCTGTATGAATTTCTATTCCTTCAGCTCCAATGCATGTAATAAATGTAACAACACGGGCGAGAAGACAAATTAGTCATTACCTGGTATACTTCCTATGTTTGTCTCCAATTTCTCCACATTTTTGGAAGCTTCCCGTTACTGAAATTCAAGGGCTGCGGGAGGAAACATTCAACGTGAAGGTTGGCCGCGTTAGTAGTATGCATTTTCGGGGAACTAGCGCATTTTTTCGCTTTGCTCAAAAATTCTCTCTTTCTCCCAAAATACATACTACTATAAAATGGAGAAATTATTGAAGCAATTATATACATAAATTATATTTATCTTTTAAACGCAAACTAATATAAAATCAAATCAATAAAAACTATATTCGCTTTGCTCAAAAATTCTCTTTCTCCCAAAATACATACTACTATAAATGGATAAATTATTGAAGCAATTATATACATAAACTATTTTTATTTAATAAACCCAAACTAATATAAAATTAAATTTATGAAAACTACATTTTGAAAACTGTATTTTAGAAAAAAAGCATTATATTTATATTCTACTCAAAAAAATATAAATCATTTTCTAAATAAACTACATTCATTACAATCAGACAGTATAAAGGAATTGTCATCTCCTTATTTGGTAAGCCAATTCAGTTCGAAACAAAGTAAGAGCTGTAGTTTGATTTTGTGCATTATTTATTTAAATTAAATATGCCCTTAGTGACTGAAAGAAGATAACATTAAATCTTCAACGCATCTGTCTTTTGCAGTTTAGGTCTTCCATCTGTC
The DNA here is from genome assembly GCA_025331085.2 of Zoanthus sociatus. Classification (NCBI taxonomy): domain Eukaryota; kingdom Metazoa; phylum Cnidaria; class Anthozoa; order Zoantharia; family Zoanthidae; genus Zoanthus; species Zoanthus sociatus. Next base: position 7,009 of record JAOBAY020131035.1, on the reverse strand, counting down.
GTGTCTTTTGAACAACCCGTTCTTAACCCCAGCATTGGCGCTTGCCATAGCACCACCAGATCGAAAGCTGGGTAGCCCATATTTTTCTGTAAAATAATCATTATTAGTAATTGCATCTAGAACTATAGACCTAGCACATAAGTCAAACCTTCTTTGCGTAAACTATACAACCCTTTGGAATTAAAGTGCAATTTACGAAAAAATGGCATTTCAGGTCGAACTCTTTTATATATCTTCACAAAATACTCAATGGGCAAGCATGCAGACCCATCTTGCCTATATATCTGTTTTACTCTCAGCTATGTTGATTTCGACATGACTTCCTTTACACAATTTTATTTATCACAACAACGAATCCCCGCGAGCTCACTTTACTGTAGGAAGCCTGCATATTATTCAAACAAACAGCCGCTGTACGTATCTGAGCAGAACGCGCACAAGGACTGACATATAATTTACAGATTAGGGACATAAATTCTGGTGTTATCGGTTCTTCGTTATTTACTGGCTTTGCAAGCCAACATTTTGCTGATTCTAACATATTTGAAACCATCATGTCATTGAAAGGGTTTGGTAAACTATAAAAATTATGGGCCCACCTAATACCATAATAAGCGGATTCTAGTGCTGAATACGTTCTCCCCGGATTAATTGAATATTTTAAATATAATGAAACTGTTAAACTATCTCTAGGCAAAGCACGAAGTTCTTTAAATTTCTCTATCCAAAGCTTGAACTTTTGAAAACCCTTTCAGTATCTCTCAGTGGTTGACGGCGTTTTAGAACCAATGCACCTCAGATTTTTAAAAACTAGCCTTGAAAAGCCACATATAGGAAAGCCATTATTCAATTTTACAAAATATAGTATACAAGAAACACCCTAAATTTGCAGTAATTGTTTAGCCCCAAACTATTAAATGCTATTACCTTACTCAAAAGAAATCCTAACGGACCCAGTGGTCCTACAGGTAGCAAATGACTTAAACATATCTTGTTATATCTTTGCCATTAAATCACGGGCTAAATGATCCTATACGCAACCAGTGTTGCCCTGATTTTTTTCTTTTTTTCAACAGACCACGTGGTGCAATATAAGCAACCGATTTTGAGATATTATCTCAATTTTAGTCTTTCTTTTTTCACAACCAAGTTGCCTCATTACACAACCAATGTTGCATTTTCTACAACTTTGTTTCACTGTTATGCTCAACAACCAAAGATTTAGCGGCTATTATTCGTTCTTGTAGAATTACCCGCTTCTAGTTATCTATATTATTACTTTTTATAATCAGTTAACCCCAACATTTTCGCTTGCCGTGGCTCCACCCGATCGAAAACTGTGCATAGCTCATATTTTTCTGTACCAATATTAGTAATTGCATCTAGAACTATACACCTACCACATGAATAAGTCAAACCTTCCTTCCGTAAACTATACGACTCTTTGAAATTAAAGTGCAACTTAGTGCTAAATACGTTCTCCCCGACCTAATTAAACATTCTAAATATAATGAAACTGTTAAACTATCTCTAGGCAAAGCACGAAGGTTTTTAAATTTCTCTATCCAAAGCTTGAATTTTTCTCAAAACTTTCACCGGACTATCTCTCAGTGGTTGATGGCGCTTTAATACCAATACACCTCAGCGGTAAATTAGTGGCTAACTGTTTCAGAATTGGGTTGGATGAATGCTTTGATCTCTCCTGCAATACAGCTGCACCTTGTAAAACAATATCAACATTCAGTATTATAGACTTTTACAAACTACTCTTGAATAGGCAGACAGAATTTGAAAGCCTTTATTCAAATTACAAAATATAGTCTACAAAATACGCCCTAAAATTGCAGTAAATGCTTAGCCCCACACTATTAAATGCTACTACTCTACTCAGAAATAGTCACGGACCCAGTGGTCCTACAGATTTACAAATGAGTCAAACATATCTTGTTACATCTTTGCCTTTAAATCACGGACCCAATGGTCTTATACGCCACCAGTGTTGCTCCAATTTCTTTATTTTTCAACAGACCCCGTGGTCCAATATGCGCAAAGGATGTTGGATATTACTTCAATTTCAGTCTTCTTTTCACAACCAAGTCATCTCATTACACAAATTATGTGTTTTCTACCACCTTATTTCATTGTTATGCTCAACAACCAGTGATTTATACTTTAGCACCTATTATTCGTTCAGGTAATTACCCGCTTCTATTTATCTATATCACTTTTTTTTTAAATCAGCGATGGTCTATATACTTAAACTTTATCTACGTATTTCCCGTCCTAGTTATGCTCAGTGTATAAACCACTAGTGGAATCTCTTACGAACTATCAGCTACTTAATGTCTTATTTTGACCCATCTGATCTAAGAAATAGAACTGAAAAATGCAGGTTTTCAGACCCGAACAGAAACTCTGTATTACACCCATGTATGACCACATCGGAACCTTTGTTGAGTTGAATACGATCCACAAGGAAAGATTTGAACACTATTAAAAATGGCCAGAAAAGCGACGACGGCCATAGAGGAACAACTAGAACTATTTTGCATCTACAATTGAAACCATGCATTATCGTTTCAGGAATCAACGCTATTGGTGGGACTAACCAGCAATTTTCTTCTCCCCAGTGGAAAGCTAAAGGTTCTCCTCCTTAAGTAGCAAGACTATAATATAAGGAGTAAAAACAACCTACTTTGGCATTTCCTGTGTTTGCAAAACAATCAATAGTAAAAGATCCCCATTGAGAAACTATCTAATTAAAATACCTATCCTTAACGCACCAGTCCTCAATATTAAGAAGGCGATTAAGATGGTCTGCCTGATCGCTTACATTTTTAGTGATCCATTACACAGATAGTCGCATATCGTTTTCGCGAACAAAAAAAAAATCTTAACCGCTGTATTATGAAGATATTCTTTGTTATTGTCTGATTGCACAATATAGAAAACAGCTTGGTTATCCGTATACCATTTTACAGATCTATCCTTAAGAAAACTACGTAATTCCTGAAGAAGTTCAAGATTGCAAAATGCTCTCTCCAAGTCGAACTCTGTTTCATTTCGACAACGAATTTGAAATAGCTAATCCAGTTACACAAACGATTTCTCTACTGATTTTGGTTAGTGCACTTTGAACGGCTGCTTTAAACTTATCTTTTTATTCATTTGGAATGCTAATTGTTTGACCTTCAAAATTCCAAGTATAACCTAACCAATGTGTAAACTGACTGAGTGACCAAAAGCCCTTCTCCCTAGTTGCAACAAATCCAGAATTTTCTAAGTCTCGTTTCATCCTGTCAGAACTGTTATCACAGCTACTACGGTCATTGCATAAACATATACCATCGTTTAGAAAAACTACAATCTGAAAAGCTTTGCCGCGCCAATATTTTACTAAAGGTCTCATCACTTTTGTAAAAATAAAGGGGCCGGTGGAAAGCCCGAAGGGTAACACAGTCAGCTTAAACTACTTTATTGCACCAGAAAAATCTCATGAGAAACCAAGAAAGCATTGATCAGGTTCAAAAATTTCGATATAATACCCCGACACCATATTAAAAGAAAAACTCCAGAAACAGTTACGCTCTAATAGCACGGTTAACATAGACTTAGCATTTTCGAACTTGATTCTAACTTACTTTACAAAAAAAAACATGTCTTAGGTCTAAAATCAGTCTTTTTTTTCTATTTAATTATATTGAGACCAAAAGTGGATTTACTACGAATGGTGGCTCCAAGCACTCAACTACTGAGCCCAGTAGAACTAGGTCAGAGATAGCGACTGTCACAGATTGGTCGTCGTTCTCTAAGTCTGACGTAAGTTAAAGGTAGGGGGGAACAAAATGGCGGGTAAAACCATGCCTGGGTAAAATCCGAGTTGCTGGTACATATTCCAAACTATGGAAGATAAATTAATTTTGAAACAGAAGTATCTTCGAAGTAGACATGCTTTTACTGCTTCTTCTATTGCAACAATTAATCCAATTATCTATCATTTGAAACCGACACTACAGCCCCTAACTGGAAATCACGCTGCTCATTATGACTTTGGAAACATTCAATCACCAACAAACAACACCAGATCAGATTAATGTTGCTCAAGAAATCTATTGATATTTTGGCCATCACGGGGGCCTGGTTAAATAGTTGCTGGATAGATAATGAAGTTGTCGTTATGGGATAGAATCTGTTCCATAGAGTTCGTAAAACAGCTCAAGATGGCGGAATTATTATTTACAGTCACAATTCACTCTCTGCTGAAAGAAGGGATTCAATAGAATCACAGCAAATTGAACAAATCAGCATAGAATTTAGGCAATTCCGTTGTGCTTCGATAATACTATCTTGTTTTTATCGTCCGCCAGATTCTACAGTATCTTCTTCGATATCCTCGCAAATATTGTGAAATCTATTGCTGCTGAAAACAAAAAGGTTCACCTCTTATATGATTTTAACGTTGATTTGATCAGGAAACCATAAGCGAATCAAAGCAAATACTTCATTTAATGGAAAATCAAGGTTTTCAGCAAATGGTTTAGACTCAAACTCGTATCTGCGATTTACAGGTGTTGTTATGATTGATTTACGCAAAGCTTTTGACGTTGTAGACCATGAACTGCTGCTGAAGAAATTTCAGATTTATGGCTTGAACACGAACTCCCTCAAATGGTTTCAAAGTTATCTCAGTGGAAGGTGTCAGAGGGTATGTGTTGATGGTAAACTATCTGAAACGCTTGGTATTCAATCCGGTGTAACACAGCGAAGTATTCTTGGTCCGCACTCTTTTTGCTCTTCATAAACGATCTGCTTCTAGATCTAAAGAATAACATTGGCACTGGGCCGATGACTCGTCCCTTATGACATCTGCGCCTATCTTAGCCAAACTCGAGGATAAATTTAAACCTGTTATTGACGCAGCATCGAAGAGGAGAAAGGAAAACAAAATGAAAATGCATCCAACAAAAACAAAATATAGTATAATTACAAGCAAACAGAAAATTTTGCAAATTCGCTGAAGCAAACCGTTGACCTTTCAGTTGATGGCATGGAACTCACTAAAGTTGAGTCAGAACGTGTTTTGAGAATAATCACTGATAGTCATCACACCTGGAACGAGCACATAGATGCACTGCGCCGGAAACTGCTGCAAAGAAGTGCAATTTTAGGAAGAGCTCGGAAATATCTACCCATCAAATAGCGATTGCTGCTCTACAATGCATGTATCAAACCACCCTTTACTTATTGTTGTAGTGTTTGGAGCAATTGTAGCCAAACCAACCTAGACGAACTGCTTAAACTTCGAACTCGCTCCGAGCGATTAATTCTGGAACGTCAACAGGATGCACGATCTTTTGATAATTTTCAAAAGCTGAAATGGCTGCCAATGGATCAAATGCTCAAAATTAAAAACCTCGGTCTTTTAAAGAAAATATGTGATGGAAGAGCACCCGAGTACCTAATTACAAGCTTGGATTCACTTCGTTTTGAGCAAAACTATTCCACAAGAGCTAAAACATCATAGCGTTTCCCAAAACCCAGAAGCAATGAAAAGGACATTTTTCTATTCTTCCATAAAAGACTTTATTGCTCTTAACTTAGATCCAAGTAGCTCTTTTAGCTCAATGAAGTCTACTCTAGTTAATAACAATACCGCGAACATTACGGTTGATAATTTGAAAGTTAAAAAGTTATTTTGATTTTTTAGAACTTTACTATAGTTTACCTTAACATCATAGTAAATAGTATCTTAAAGCATTTTAATATCATTGCAATTTTTAGCATAATTAGTTTCCAGAATTTTAAAGCATTTTAACATCATTGTAATTGTTGTTAATTAAAACGTTGGTTACGAAAGGGCTGCAGAAAGGACTGCGCTGGAAGTTGAAAATTCTGAGGGTAAGAGAGTTCTTATGAGAACTAGCAGATACACTAACCTGTCGCTGCGGAAAGAGACCTGCTTTTGTTGAGCTCCATGCTGTTCTTTCCATCAAGCAGACTTGAAATTATGAAATAGTTTCTGTATTAGTTAAATTTGGTGATACTGAGGGACCCTCGGGTAGTTACTTGTATCTTGAGGTGTTTCTCGATCAGTACGTTTAGTATCGGGCATGATATTCAGCAACTTTTCAAATTTTTACAAATACAAGTAGGCTTTAAATCTGAGATACCTTTGAAGACTTACTTTATCTGACAGCAACCTATATATGTCCCGCTCCGTATCCTCTGGGAACAACACATTCCACGCTTGTTATCATTCCATATGGGTAAAAAATACCTTTTAAACTGTTATGTCTGAGTGCTTATTGCAAAACTATTTATTCAGAAACGAATCTCGCAGTTGCCAAGTTTGAATATGTAAGGTCATTGTAAATAACTGTAAAACTGTAGCCGGCTGGCTTTGACAGAACCCTTCGGGATTTAGCTGGTCGCTAACTGTATTTTTTCCCTGAGGGGTTTTAATCTTTTGTATTTGTATATTTGTTTATTTATAAGTTTTTTTATTTTGTAATATTTTTTTTCTTCCAGAGGGTTTCATTTTTTTATTTGTTGTTGTTGTGATATTTGTGATGGTGCAGCTTGTTTGGATTGGTTGGGAGACTACAGGCACTTCTGGGCGTTTGTAGGACACCGAAATCTCTACCCCAGGCTCCGCTCAAACTCAGAATAATATGAGATATTTTTATTGATATTTTCAACCGACAATAAATGTTAGCAAACATATCGCATTTTATACATTAACAGCAGAGAGTTCTAACAATTGTGGGAGTATAAAATTATGACGTCATCAACATTGTAAATTTTTTTTGTTTTTTGTTTTACTTTATTCACAAATAAATGTCACCCAAATCTGTTTTAAAAATCAATGTAGTATAATAATATATAAAATGAAAAATTGTAATTCAGTAAAATATGATTTATGTTATGATAAACAAATATGATTAAAGACAATGGTATGGATGTTTGTAGAAATTGTGGAACCGTATACGGTTATGATTTTGTAAATGAA
>JAOBAY020130957.1:0-15824 GCA_025331085.2 Zoanthus sociatus | reverse complement strand
AGCTTATACTTACAAAAACAAAGAAAATGAATGGTCATTTAATAAGGTTTCATCAACAGGTTCAAAAGTTAAGACAAGTTTACTTTATATGAAATCGTTTTTAGCAGGACAAGGGTTAATAAAACATTCAATGGTATCAGCATACATTAAGGGAATGCTACAAAGACACCTCAAACGGATCAGTAAAATTAATTGTCCGGCTCAAGAGCTCCAGCACAACAGTGAGAAAGACATTTCAAGGAGTTACAACAATGGGAGAACACATATCTTTTATCTACAAAGTGCAAAGGATTTTGGAACTTAAGAACATTACATTGTGGGAGAGAAGAACAAAGAAATCCATTGTTTGTTTTTTACATTCGCAAAAAATTTTGGAGGAGTCCAGTTGATTCAAGTCTTGATTGTCTCCTTTTGTGCTATTTGATTCGATTAATATACTGCCTTGCTGTGCTCGCTCAGCCTTGCTTGCTGCACAAGCAACAAGAGTATAGGCACAGTACTTATTAAAGACTGAAGTGTTGGTTCGCTCACTTTGTATATGTAGGTTACCTCTAGGTAACACAACAAGACAAATTTTCTGGCCTGAGGAAAAATGAAATGGCTATTCTCAAAACTCTGTCGAAGATTTTTAAAATTTTTTGAAACTTTTTGAAATGAACTTCTTTTTTTAAAAAAAGTGCTATTCACCTGCTACGTTAATACTAAAATACCCCCCTCAGTGTCGTTGCCTAGCGAAAGATATTTATAAAAAAGATATTTTACTATTTAAATATCCATCACTAGTCACCTCCACTTCTGGGGATAATTGCTAATTATTTTAAAAACAATTGGCAGCTTTGAAGTTAATGTTATTGTCCAAATGTACGCGTATTGCCAACGAACATACAATGACCATTCTGTACCTCTTTTTGGCCTATCTTTGCTGCAAGTGTCAGGGGGGTGAGGTTCTGTTTATTCTTAATGTCTGTTTGTATTGTTTGGCAACATCCACAATACCAATTGCAGTCACAGAGAAAATCATACATGTCCTATGGAATGAAAACTATACACTCAGTAAGTCATACTTATTAAAAAACATAGATATTTTCTATAGCGATATCTAAAATTTATAGAAAACACTTAAAATTTGAAACAGCTTGAATTGGTGTTATACAAACTAGAATGTTGAATCATTCTGGTTCATCTTGGCATACAAGCAATGCACCTTTTTAACTGCATTATAAATAGTTTGGATAGCAAGATTTCGGTTAATACACTTGATATTATTTATATTTATTACATAGATATGAGTGTTTTACTGTAAAATACGCCACTCATAGATTTCATATGAAACTACATCCAGGATACGAGTAACATGACGCTATTCCTTTGTTTTTCCCGTCTTTTTCATCTAGTTTTTTCTATTTTACAAAAATTTATATCTATGTAATAAAAAGAAAATTACACGTTGGATTCAACTTATGAAGTTTATTTTCTCGTAGAAAAACTATTTCACGAGTGAGCGCAGCGTTCACGCCACCGTGTAATATCCTCTATATATTACATAATATTTTTTCGACATTACTATGCCATATGGTCAGTGCAGCTATAAATTACATATTAGTAATAGCATGCATACAGAAAACAAAAGAAACAATAATTTCATAAGTAAAGCTTACCAATTAATATGCTTAACCTCCGTATTTAATACTGGAATTTTCACTCTTGGTGTAAAATAAAATAGCCTCTTTTGTTTCATTTAGCACAAAAATTTTATCACAACAGGATCCAAAACATAAAAGCGTTAAGTTTTGAATAAAATGAATATGTTTCGTAGCACTCCAAGTTTTTAAAAATATGCAAGGCTTTAGCTGACACAAGATGTTCACTGACATGTGTAGCTAAGTGATTATTTTGCAATATAGCTAGCTGTACAGATGTAAAAACACCAAAAAAAGGCAACTTGGAATACTTTTTAAATTGCATCTGTCTGAGTCTGTGATGCATTTTGCATTGTCTGAAACTACAGGTCTCCCTCAACATTTTATCGCCGAAAATTCTTCACAGCAAACTTGCTACTTTGCTAAATGCGTGCACTTCTTGTTGCTCAAATATTTATAAGTTGGCTTCCGCTGACCAATGTACTTTGTGTTTACAAAATCATCTACAGCCTGCTAGACAGACAGCAAGTCCAAAAATAGGCAGTCTTACAGTAGGACTGCATGTGCCTAGTGGAATTGTAGATGGATACATGCTTTGATAGAGTGGTTTCGCTTAAATTGTAAAACAATATCTCACAGTTAATGTCTAATTCTTCATTCAACACAAAAGATTACAAAAGAATTAGTGTACACATATTTCTATTACACCAATATCTATTTCATAGATTAAGTTTTGATTATGATCATCAGTCAAAGTTTATTTGCAAAATGATACGCTGAAAATACTTTTACTCACTTTGATCATGAATCGAAGTTTATTTGCTGCGATATGCTGAATATATTTTTATTTTAATCATCAATTGAAATTTATTTGCAGTGAAGAGCTGAAAATATTTTTAACTTTTATCATCAATCGTAGTTTATTTGCCGTGCCACGCTGAAGATCCTTTTACTTTGATCATTATCAATCGAAGTATATTTTCCGTGATACGCTAAAGATGTTTTGACCATGATCACAAGTCGAAGTTTATTTGCAATGATATGCTGAAAATATTTTTACTTTGATCGTCGATCGAAGTTTATATTTGCCGCAATACGCTGAAAATTCTTTACTTTGATCATCAATCGAAGTTTATTTGCCGTGATACGCTGAAGATGTTTTGACCGTGATCATATGTCGAAGTTTATTTTTAATGATATGCTGAAAATATTTTTACTTTGATTGTTAATCGAAATTTATTTGGTGTGATACGCTAAAGATGTTTTTACTTTGATCCTCACATGAAATTTAATTGCCGTGAAGTGCTAAACATCGTCAATCCAAGTTTATTTTTCCGTGATACAAATAAAGCAATGCAAGACGTACATCTTATTTTCCAAACAGATTACAATTCTAACCATTTGAATAAGTTGGCTGGTCCTCAGTAAGTCGTTGGTATGCCGATTAATGCCGAGTTGATCTCGAATAACTTCCGAATCAACACCCACCCACTGTACATACACCCACGCACTGTACATACACCCAACCACCTGCGTATCTTGGAAAATAATGTTCGATTGCCCATTCTTTCTAGCCAGAAGATTATGTTTAATCACGCAGCAGCTCGGATCCTGGCGTGAAAGTCAAATTTGCTGAAGGATGAAAACTAAAGTACCTGAAAAATAACCCTTGGAGTAATAATATTGAGATTGACAAATCTCAGCCCACGTGCAGAGCCTGGGAATCGATCCCAGGTTGTAGAGGTGGAAGGCGCAACTATAATGACCACAACGCCAACCTGACTCCCCAACCATGATTAGTGTTGTGCTCACTTGATATTTCCACTTGCAGCAACTAATAGTATTGCTACTAATGCTACTGAGACAACTGCTACTGCCACATCAACCTGCACCACTATTACTTTACTTCAACTGCCAATACTATGATTTCTACCACTACTACTACTAATACAACTACTATACTAACTACTGCTACTATAATGAACATTGATCAAAGAGTTGAAATTATGATAAAATTCACAATTATATGAACATTTTCATTTTTGGTTTTCAATAATAATTAATATATAATAACTAGGTATGTGATAAGAAACTCACAGCTTTGTTGTGAATAACCATCATATGTAGCACAGTATTGCCATTGGAATCTTGCTTATTGGGGCAAGCATTTCTATGCTGTAAATATTTCACCATGTCAAGCTCTCCAAGACATGCTGCAAATGATAATGGATACTCTCCATAATATACATAGCTGTTGAAAAAGAATTAAACAAACAAATCGAACATGTCAACTTAACTTTGTTATCTTAATTCTTTAGTTTCTCCTTGCAACTAGTCATCTCAGCTATCTTATTATTTTTATGTTTATATCTTTTAACTTGTTATCATCTTATTGGTTAGTTTAAATTTTGTTCGTTAGTAACTGATTATTTTTTAAAAAATAGTCTCAGTATATATTCACTCACTTTGTAAAGTTAATTCATATAGCTGAAGATGATGTTAAGTAACATCAAACAATGTCCCATTGTATTAAAACAGTCGTTTTGGTTATGAAAAATTATTATTTCATTTGTGCTGTTGAGACCTTTTGAAAAAGAACAATTATCGTAATCACTCAATGAAATCTTTCTTGAGTTTCCGCATTCCACACAACTGAATAAGAATTCTGTGAAACCCATTTTTTTTTTGGCCATACGGACTGGTAATAACCAATTCAAATTATTCCAATGTTTGTGATTTTAACTTGATGATTAAGAACATTAAGTTTGCAAGTTTTCAACAACAACCCTTATGCTGCAAAGGCATGGAAAGTACTACCATATATGGGCTAGATACGTACGTATTGCTTTGCAGGCTATGGTTCAAGCAGTTTATTCAAAGATGGTGTACATATATCTAGATATAGTAGAAACAAAATCTGATATTTGGGTCTAAAATAGGGTATGTTATTTTTCCAAAACTAACCAGTTGGTTGAAGATTCTATCTCAACTAAGGAAGCCATTTCTGTTAGAGCTTATACAAAAAGGTATATAAAAGGTACGAGAGTAACAAGAAAATATGGATTTTGTTTTCGAGTAGTAATGACAAAATTGTAAGGGCAAGTGAGTGATTGAGTAAAATGTCCTATTACGAGACAATTCATAAAATTATTTTCAAGCCACCATGTAATTTTGTTAAACAGACAGGAAAACTAAAAATAATAATAACACAACTTTAACTTTAACTTCATTTCAATACAAAAATAATATCATTCCTTACAACAACATTCATAAAAAGTTACTGGATAATAATACAGACAAACGTTCTTATTTTCTTTTGAAAATTTCACTACACTATGAAAGCTATGAACTGCAATATTCTTGCAGAAACAAGCAACAAAAAACCGGTGAAAGATTATTTTTAGGATGTGTGTATATACGTCGAGAGCATTTGGTATAAATACTGTAACTAACTTTTATCATATCTTAAAAAGGTATGCAAAATCTGAACTAGCTTTGGTAAACTCTAAATGTTCCAGGATCTGAGCGGCCTGCTCTCGGCAATTTCTAAATTACCCCCAGGGTGTAAAAGCTGCTAACTGATGACTGAAATTATTATTTACTACTACAACTGACTGAAACCATCATCTATTCACCTTCATGGTACAGCTAGTACAACTGATGTAAAGACTAAGCTAAGACAATCTAAGGGAATCTAATCAATCACCAATGCACATGATTACCCTTGATAGTTTGTATCCTCATTCAGAATAACTCCCTCATGATCCTTTTCATCATCACGATCATTTCGCTGGTCCTCTGGACAGAAGAATGCACCATAAGCCCTCTCGTGGATATCAGCGCCATGACAACACAAAAAGTGAAGCATAGGAAACTGTTTGTTAACAATTGCCATGTGGATGCTGCTTTCACCTACAGATAAACAAACATACACCATGATTGTACCTTAGTTGTTATTATTAAAGTCTCTATATCGCTTATTTTTTATCATTTAGATGAAAAGTAAAAACCGCAGTTGTAACGTTTTTTTGAGTTTTGAAATGCACAAATAAGACAGTTTCGGGACAGCTCTTGATTTTGAACAAACATTAATTCAATTAGGAAGCCCTGACCAGTATAATGACGTAGGAGAAGGTATTTGTGCAGCTATCCGGTTGAATATTAACACTGTCAACACAACAATTTCTTCTTTTACTGTTTAAAACACAGCGAAAAACAGAGAAATTCAGTTTTAAGCACTTTGTTTGTCACGTTTTTTCTTGTGAAACACTAATAACAACAAAGGACGTCTTACTGCTGCTATGTTACAGGTACCAGTCCCTTGCTTCTCGGTAAAAATTTAAATTGCAAACGTCTTTTGATTAAAAGGCATACTTAAGTACCAAATTTTTCTTCGGTTATTCGAATTCTGAGTTCACTGATGACAAGAGTTTTCATTCTAAATATAAATAGGATTGCGATATAGGGACTTGAATCAGGTAATGCAAAACTCTAGCTAACGTGGTCATCAAATGCCAATCAAGTTTATTTAACTTTTATTATAATACAGTTATCCGACATTATTCTTTTACAAATTTCATTACAAACTGATCTGCAAATAGCATCTAGCTAATAATAAATATCAATAAATAATAATAGGCTTTATTTAACGAGGGTAACACTTTACAGTAATTAATAAAAACACTGATAACCCCGTGGCCCTCAAAAGCTACTTTTAACTATAAACTATTCTAAACTAAAGCTATAATGCAATTTCTTCAAAATTTAGATAAAATACAAAAGAAAGTAGAACTTAAAATAATCGCAAGTATAAAAGGCAAGAACTTTATAGTTTAAGAAGCATCGTGGCCTTTTGACCCTCTAAAATTGATTTAAATAGATTAATTTTAAAACTAGATACTGAGCTTTTATTTCTAATACAAGCATTTATGCTATTCCAACTTTGTATTGTTCTTACAGTAAACATCCGCCCTCCAGTTTTTTTTTTAAACTTTGGGCACACTAAATTTAAATTCGAGTGTCTAGTGATTTGTCCATGGATTCCTGAGTTCCTTCTAAGCAATTTATCTATGTAATTAGGCGTAATATAGTTACCAATCACTTGTTTAAAGGCCAATGTGCATCTTTTAATAAGCAATTAATTGTTTTGCAAAACAACAACTGATGGCGTTGTCTTGTTTGCTTCAAGTATAATGCATGCGGCTCTTTTCTGAAGTTTTAGAATGCGTTGAAGATGTTCTACATTGCAGTTATAAATCTCATACCATGCTCCCATACAAGAGGGTAAGCTTTATAACGATATTGTAATACGTTTCCCTTTTACGCCGTTTAAGGTATACGGGCTGATATGTTTAAAAAGACCAATACGTTTAAAAAGCTTTTTTGATAACCCATCAATATGTGATTCAAAATAAAAATGCCTGTCTATGCTAACTCCTAAAATCTTGTGGGAAGGGACCTCTTCAATGATAGAGCCGTCAATCTTAATATCTAGTCGCAGAGGGGTATTCACATCGAGCTTTGCAGGAATCTGCCTACCATATATGGAGCAACAGTCACTTTGTTTTCTTTTGGTTGCTAAACATTTTATTGCTGGATGCCCATCTTTGAGCCGCATCAAGGTCGCAATTTAAATGCTCAGTCATTGGGCGTAATTTAGAGAATTGTGCACTTGTAGTTAAAGTAGTGTCGTCAGCATAAATGTCAACGGTTAAATATCATTGACAAATAGCAAAAACAGCACTGGACGTAAGACACTACCTTGAGGAACACCATGGGTAACAAGTAGAGAGTCCCATCTTTGACCGTCGATACAGACACACTGCTGGCGATCAGTAACATACGATTCAAGCCATGATAGTGAAGATAGAGATGCGATTTAGTTAAAGCAATTTGTGATCTACAACGTCAAACGCCTTTTTGAAATCTACAAAAACCATTCCTGAAACCTTGTTTTGATCTAGTTCGAAGAGGATTTGATCTGTCAAATTAATGAGGGCAGTCTCGGTAGAATATCCCGTCTGAAAAGCCAACTGCAATTTATACAGCAATCCGTTTTTTACAAGGTAGTCCATGTAAGAGGCAGCAACATGCTTTTCAAAAACTTTGAACAGTACGAAGAGCACCAAAAAAAAAAAAAATTGGTCTAAAATTGTCAAGGATGTTATGAGCACCATCTTTAAAGACAGGTGTGACACGTGCTAATTTCCATTTATTTGGAAAGTGGCTCTTTCGTATTGACAAGTTGATTAGCCGTGTCAGAGGTTGAACAAAAACGGGTGAAACTAACTTTAAAATGTTCACACTTAAATCGTCAGCTCCCGTTGCCTTTTAAGATGACAACTTTTCAATCAATTTCTGGGTCTCCCGCACCGTAATGTGGGGGATATTAAACTGAGTAACAAAGTTTTCGATGGTCGAGGAAACAAACTTCCTAGGCTTTGAAGGATCAAAAGGATTGGCTGAATTTTTGTCAAGTTCACTATTAAGGTTTTGGGCAATGTTTACAAAAAATTCATTTAACATGTCCGCCATTCTTCAGTGAGATTTCAGTGCTTTCCATATCCCTTTGGGGTTTCCCTTGTTTTTCTCAATAGACCGTTGAAAATACAAGCGCTTTGAGTTTCTAATCAAGTTTATCACATAGTACTTCATGCGCTTGTAATTTGATCAGTCATCCAGTGAATTTGTCTTACAAGCTGTCTTTAATTCCTGATCACACTTTTTTATTGTACTCATAATATCTTCATTTTATCCAATCCGATTGTTTTGTTTTCTTTATGTGCTTTTGTTTTTTTTGAATGTGTTTCTTAATTGCCTCACTCAAAATCTATTCAAGTGCATCTAGAGTTAATCTTCAACATCGCCAAAAACAAAGCACTATCCCAGGGGGAATCCTCGAGATGAGAAAGCAAATCATATTGATTTATATTCTTGAAATTGGAATTAGTGATTTGTTTATGACCTGATTCTAGATTCAATTTCGCATATTTTCGGCATAGAAAAACTGGCAAATGATCGGAAATTCCAATATTTGGTACAATAATATCCGTAGACAGGAATTGCTATTTGGTCGTGTAACTGCTGTCACATGTTGTGTCATGTTCATATTATTTAGAGACTTTATAAGGTGGTGTTTAGAGTAAACTTTCCGGTCCAGCTAATCAAAGTTTACATCCCCTATTACAATCGTCTCCCAATTTCGTAAATGCGCTGTTTATGTTTTGCTCAAACTTGGAGTCCGTTTCATTATCCGTAGAAGGCGGACGATAGAGAGCGGTCCAAAATTGGTCTGTTTGCATTGTGCGGGTGAACAGTGAACCATAAAGATTCCACATCACTGTCTTCTAAAACCCACATTCTACTTGCCTTTACTCCATCGGTGACATCAAATTATGCTAGAATACCCCCGCCAACTCTATTCTTCCAAAACAAACGATATCCTGGGATGTTGTAAATAGAGTCAGGTTTCGAAGGCTTTAGGAAAGTTTCCAAAAGAAACAATATATCGACAATTTGGACACAGTGAGCAAAAGACTTATCAGTTCAATCTTCGAGTCTGTTAGTTGTTCCACATTCCACTGACCAATTCGTAGACCCCTGTTTGGGAGCACGAGCTTCTGTGATTCATCCCTATCGTCTCCCAGATTTAGCTCAATGTCCCCAGCTTTGAGTAGCTCAAGGGTCAAAAACGCGGGATTGAACGTCGAGTTGCCATTTGCTGTGTATCGTACAGTAGACTTGTAAAATGCTCGTTTTGGAGCTCTGTTTAGTAAAAACTTGCTGTACTTTTCTCAACTACCTAACACATAGGTTTTTAAACATATATTGAAACTATCCATGAGAGACAGTGCAGTGTGAAGTTTCTTCTTTATTTAGTTCATTAATAATGAATTATTTAAGTGTCAAGTTTATTTAGCCGGCCAATGTCTTGCTAATTGGGGACACCATCTTTATACCACTCGAAGGTAAATGGACACCCTTCACAAGACATACACTCTTCTCAACTATTTTAAGACCCTCACTGTTGGTCCATTGGTCTGGCCGGGAAATGAATTGAACCCGAGCCTCCCGTGGCATGATAGCCTGGTACCTTTCTGAATAGCCTAACCAGATGGCGGTTAAAGTCAGAATATGTCTATGTAATTATTAAGTGGAGAGAAAAAAGGCTACAATGAGATTATTTACAATCTGATTTCAGAATTTAAAAAATGTTCTATAACAAAATTATCAAGAGAAAAGAACAAACTAGTAATGGAATAGAAGCAATTTTATGAAACCATGAAGCAACCATATAATTCTATAAGAAATAAAAGTAGATTAAATGACAGAGCTATTCAAAATAGTCTATTTCGTAGAGCATGCACAGTGATTATTTGAGAAATATCAGAAAATATGTACAGTCATCATGTGATTGCAAAATTTCTATTAGTGCAGTGTGATTAGGTTCTTCTTTATTAGATTTTTTTTATCAGCTCTCTTAATGAAGCGGGCAGCTCATTCCATACCTAGCTTTGCTCCAATTCTGTTTAAAGTTTTTTGTACCTTTTCTTGTACATTTTTTATTTAAGTGTGAATTGTGCTAGTATATGTAAAAAGATGGTGATAACCAGGTTCGATCTTGTTTTAAACAATCAGACAGCAGACAGATCAAAAATACAGAAATTTCAATGGCAAAACATGCGAATCAACGAAAAGTGGCAAAGTGTGCATGACTGTCTAATGGTTGAAGCTGAATTCACTTAACTTAATTACATATCATAAACTACTCTTGTGAGTCTTTAATCGTTTCCTTTTTATTGAGCGATCACAAAACTGAAATGTTTTCAATCTGGGCCGTAGTTTATACTCATATAGATAAAACTATAATATTAACGTTTCTTAATTAGTATTATTTTACTTGAATTTTTACTTTCAACATTGGCAATAAATAACTACAAAAAAATTTAGTATTTGTGACTGAAAAAAAAAATTAGAAAAAACTTAGTTAAGTTTGTTTCATCATCTTACCAGTTTTAAAAAAAAAATGTATTTCTAACTTGAAAATCTTTCAAACTTTATCCTTGCAATTCCCTTTCACTCATTAACACTTTCTATCAGTAACAATTTCTATCAGTAACTCTCTCCATCATGCAAGGAACATGAGATAAGATCGCAGAGAGGATGCAGATCAAGGAAAAGATCACTTCAACCAGATCAGAGAGGGTGAAAGACCGCTACAGAAAAAATACCAAAAAACTGGATAAGGAGGTAAAACGAATGACCAAGAAGAACAAGAAGGACTACAGTACATCGAGAACCTGGCTGACAAAGCAGAAAAGGCAGCAACACGGTAAGACCTCAAAAGGCTGTATGCTATCTCCAAGACACTTATGGGTGGATATAACAATGGAAACATGCCTGTGAAGGATGAGAACAGGAAAGTTTTATCTCGAATGGAGAACAACCTGAAGAGATGGCAAGAACATTTCAACAGTGTCCTTAATCGACCAGAACTGGAAAATACAGCTTTGATACCCGAACCTACTTAAGACATTGATAACAACATTGAGCCGCCTTCAATTCAAGAAATCACGAAATCCATCAGAGAAAAGAAGAATAGCAAATCGCCTGGAGCAGATGGCATCTGTGCTTTACTGCTAATAGTGGAAGAATCTCTAATCCCTGCCATCCTTCTGGAGATTTTCCAAGAAATCTGGATTTCTGAAAATATGCCTGAACATTGGAAACCTGGCTTAAGCTTATTCGTAAGGCTTCCAAAAAAGGTGATTTATCAGAATGTAACAACTGGAAGGGCATAACAATCCTGAGACTCACAAGCAAAGTCATCAGTAGAATCGTACAGGAGCACCTGACGCCCTGGAAAAAGATATGTGTTAAGAGCAAGCTGGCTATCGTAAAGGGAGATCCTGTAGTGATCACATCTTCACTCTCAGGGATATCTTTGAACAAGCGAGAGAATGGAATAGCACAATCTATGCCAACTTCATAGATTTTGAAAAAGTGTTTGAGTGTCCAGCGAGAAACGTTATGGAATATCCTAAACACTATGAAATACCACCAAAGATTATCAACATCATTAGGATGCTGTACCACAACTGCCAAGCCCAGGTAATCTGTGGAAACCAGTTAATAGTGCCTTTCGCCATTCAAACAGGTGTAAAGCAAGGCTGTATAGTGACTCCTATTTTCTTTGCTTTTTGTACTGACTGGGTTATGAAGAATGCTGTGGAAGATCAAACTAGTATTAGATAGACTCTCTCGAACATGCTCAGCGACCATGAGTTTGTGGATGACATCTGCCTACTAGCCCACTGCCATACAGACATGCAAGCTATGACCAAAAGCCTAGCCTCTACAGCTGCTGTGTTTGGTCTTAAGGTCAGCACAAATAAAACTAAACATATGAGAATAAATTATCGCTCAAATGCACCAATCATCTTCTATGGAAGATAGTAGAAGATGTCACAGAGTTTACATATCTAGGCTCCAAGATGACCACTGATGGAGACTAAAAGTTAGATTAAAGCCAGGCTCTCCGAGGCAGCCAAGCATTTGCCTCCCACAAGAACATCTGGAAAAGCAAGAAAATTAGGTTAACAACTAAACTCCCCTTCTTCAGAAGTAACGTCCTCACCACAATGCTACATGAGGGTGAATCATAAAAGACAACAAAAGCCATCTGTCACAAGATAGATTGATATATGTAGATAGTTTTATTTGTAATTATATCGCAGCTAAAAGGCTGAATTGCATAATTATTTACAATATAAATAGATAAAAATTAATTAAAATATTAACAATACCTAAGCGAAACTATACAAAAAAGTATTGTATTAAAGAATAAAAATAAACGAATGTTATTAGTAAAGTGAAATTTATGATGAGGGAGATGTTTGAACCGATTGGTATGGAATAGTGGCAGCTCGTAAACCCGATTGTTACAGAAGTTATAAGGTCCATTATGCTTTAGAGGTAGAAGATGTGAGAGGCAATGCTGACTTGACGACATACTGTTCAACAACTTTGTGCATTGATCATTGCCCAGGTTCCGTAACGTTCTGAGTCCAAAATTATTTAAGCATTGACTGTAAGATTGTTCAGGTGATATTATGGAAAGTGCTCTCTTTTGGACTCGCTCAAGGTCCTCACTTACACTGTAAGTATTCTGGTAAACTATGGTGGAAATAGGTCACAAACTTGACACATTCTAAAATTGCTACCTACACTGAATCCTAAACATACTCTGGCCCAATACCATATCAAAAACAAAACTACACCAGATAATCTCGACCAATAACAATAATTATCAGTTATTAATGAAGTCGAAATCAATTGTAGAATTGCATACAATTTAGGTATCCTGTTGACGAACAGTAATACTATTTTCAGCAGCGTTCTAATCATGTCTGTTCAGATATGTCTGAGGTGAAGACTAGAAGGTGGCGCTGGATAGCCATGTTTTCAAAATGGAGCCATCTGCCATTCCAAGAGTCACCATGCACTGGACATCAAATGGGAAACAGTCGATAGCAAGACCAAGAGAGACTTGGCGACAGGCAGTGGGCAAACAATGTCATCCGGGGCGAGCTGACAAAGAAGACAAAGACAGGCAGCAGTGGCAGGCACTTGTTAGTGCTTCTCTGTGAGTACGAAATTCCAGGAATATTCAAGGAGTATTCAAGGAGTGAAATGGATGTTCTCAAGGAGTGCTCTTGACACCTGTACTTAATTCGTTTGAATCATTCTCAGCAGCTGTCAACCAAAAATCTTAAAACATGCTTCAAAAAGTCTCCACCCACCTTTTTTTTATAATTTTTAGTCCTGTTTCCAAGCACATTACTAGGAACTTACTAATATGACTATCATTATCTAGATGATTAAACAGAAAAACAGACACATTAGCTGGTTCAACAATAACCAACAAAGAAAATTTATTGATAACATTTAAAGTTAAAGTCTAAAAACGCAAATGGCAAACACCTGTACAGTACTGATACCAAGACTCACTGCTGATGGAAAGAACCAGAGTAACGAAACCAGTGTGTTTAAGTTTAACAAGTTCCACAGTCAACTCCGATCCACGAGTACAAGAACAGGACTGGAACATGTGGATCAGGACTTTTAGTTATCTTATATCCATATGCATAATAGCATACTTTGAACAAACAACTGAACATATCAATTTTAGAGTATACAGCTGTGATACTGGCAAAACAAAATGCTTCACACAATTTAAGTCACGTTCTCAGTTTTTTCTTGAGCTTCTTAAACTGATCTTTTATTTCATCAGCCTATTATCCATGTCTTTCACTGCCCTCTTTTAGCGCTGTGAGCTTTCCCTGAATGAACCATCTCATCAGTTCCTTCACCATTTTGTCAAGTAGCTTTTTCTGTCTTTAAGTGTTGCACAATGTTCCACATTGTGTTCTACATCCTGCAGCTTGGCAAGAAACTTTCTTCTCAATCCTCTTGTCCATTCAGACAAGTGCAATGTTTATCTTGCTTGTCTGAACCACAAAACTACAAATTATGCCCAAAAAATCTGACAAAACAATACACTGCATCTGAATTTTTTTTTAAAAGAAAAAAAGCTTATAGCTAATAAAAATATCAAAGAAACTCAACAATTTGAATAAAACGTTTACCTTTTGAGAAATCTGTATATGCTATTCTTTTTACTCTACTTAAATAAGCTTCTGACTCATCTTCAGTAAGTTTCAGGATTACAAGTAGTGGCAGAATTTCTTCTTCTTCTACTACTATCATTTCTGATGCTCCACTTCCACTGACATTTTTAGAATAATTCATTCTATATCCAAAGTCAAGAAAAAAGTTTATTTCTTTCTATTACCGTATAGAAAAGCTACCCGTCTCGGACATTCGGACGGCCTAAAAATCAATTTCCTGCCTTGTGCAGGCATTCTGATTTATACTAAATGTTGGATTGCAGTTTTTCAAACTGCATTAAATAATCCGTTTACGCAATGTTCGTATGATTTGTTTTCAACAAGTTGATATGATTTGATGACAGTACAAGAACTTAAAGGAGTTAATTCGAGGAGTTTTAGCAAAAACTCATATTTTCAAGGGCTTTTCAAGCTGCACCCTTACAAACTGCAAGAAAATTTCAGGAGTATTCAAGGAGCTCAAGAAGTAGCATGAACCCTGTATTATGAGTCCAAGGGTACATCAAGATGATTGGAGTGAGTGAGTGACAAACGTTCCTACAAATTCAAAAACTAACACTTGCAAGTCCCAAGTTACAAATAAAATGGTATGAGGACTAGCAATTAAAATTGGAAATAAATCTATCACTGCAATGAAAATTACTGACCGAGAAAAAAAAATTATAAATAATTAATAGACATCCAATTTTTACTAAATATTAATATGCCTGAATACATTATTTTCAAATACATGTATAGTATAATATAAGCAACTTGAAAAATATTAATACCATAATATTCATCGCTGAGATATATATCATTGACCATTGCTGGAAATCGTTTAAGTATCCTCTTGGCCAGTTCGTAATGGGTTTTTGTGTTATTCAGGAAACATAAATGAAGCAAGTTCTCTCCAACTGCACCTGTTTGATCAATGTTCCAGCACACATGTCTGTAGCAAAATGTAGGGTTACCTGAAATACCACAAGACAAAAATAATTAACAAAAGGTAACTTTACAACTGAACTGTTATTGAAGAAGTTTTAAAGATAAAAATGAAAATATGTTTTAATTGTGAATTGTCTTTATTAAAAACTATGGTTCAAAAGTCTACTAAAATATATTAAAAATGTATTTCATAAATCATACACATTACTGGAATTTGCAATTAATTGGTATTATAAAATCACAAAGCATTTTACTGCAGTAATTATTTAGAAAAAGCTTGTGTTCTATTCAAATTCTGAACTTTTTACAAGGATGCATACTCAAATGCATACACATTAATTGTTTAATAGAAAAGGTGCTTATTCAGGAAAAGTGCTTAGTCAGATACTGTAGAGTGCTTATTCAGGAAAAGTGCTTAGTCAGGTACTGTAGAGTGCTTATTCAGGAAAAGAGCTTAGTCAGGTACTGTAGAGTGCTTATTCAGGAAAAGTGCTTAGTCAGGTACTGTAGAGTGCTTATTCAGGAAAAGTGCTTAGTCAGGTACTGTAGAGTGCTTATTCAGGAAAAG
>JAOBAY020130889.1:0-15841 GCA_025331085.2 Zoanthus sociatus | reverse complement strand
AAGTATGGACGGCGATATCATCAAAAGTAACGCTAAAAGCAGTCAAAAAGTGCCGTTTAACCGTAATGCCCCCTTAATTTGTAAGTCGCATTGTTCATCAATGTTGCCTCAAGCTGTAATACTTACAGTCCTTTCTGAGTAGGTCGAATAAGATATTTTTCAAAAATATAATGTAAATTAATCCGACTGGAGAGGAGCGTCTGAAGCGATTACGAAGGGAAATGGCTTTGATATCTATTATAGTACAATCAAGTTTGTTGAACTTCAGAAGTAAAGAATTATGAACATTGGTTGAGAAAAACTGCTGCTGTTCGACCAAAAATAACCATACTGTATATAAATTTTGTAATTAAGAATCAAACCTCTGCCTCTAGCTTAGCCACAGTGACATGACCAGTTCCTAACCATGCAGTCATGTGATGTAAATCCTTATTTGGATAACCATTAACAAGAATTGCAATTCCTAATGGAGATTGCATGCAACCCAGTAAAAAATGAGTTAAGCAGACTCGATGGAACAAGCATATAAGTAGATTGTTCAGGTTTTAACTACAAATGACATCAATAAAGCCGTAGTTTTGTTAGAGAACAAAATGAAAATGCTTATCGATAAGTGCTTGCCTTTCAAGTCCGTCCGATTCTCCTCACACGATCCTGTTTGGATGTCTCCTCCTGTCAAGTCCATTTTGAAGTCTGCAGAATCTTTAGGAACAATAAAGAGCGTTTAACGAAAGTCAGCAAGAAAATTATAGAGTTCATTTGTGAGAACAGAAGAAATCTGTACACTGTAAAAAATTCAGTACTATCCTCTTTTAAAATACCATTCCACAGTACAATAGCCTTGTCTTGCGGAGAGTTCACGGCTCCCTAAAGTGACTGTAAACTTAATCAGCACGTCAGGCTTAAGCTTACTAAAGCAAGCAAATGTTTGCATATTTTAAGTAAACTTAGGAAAGAACGATACTTAAGAAATAGAAAACATATACCGTGTTTCTATCGAGTTATAGAAACGCGGGTGGAAATTTGGTAGAACGAGAAATACTTCACTAGTGTTACCCAATTTTACTTACGGCCTCTATCACTATGTATGAGTGGTCAGATTATGACCTTAATGCAGTACAGAAATTTTTAGATCGTAGTATAAGCGTCGTTATTTTTCGCGTCATATTTCCTTTCAGAATCCTTACTAAGTATACAGGACCGTAAAACTTTCTAAAAAGCTACTTCAGTAGGTGGCCATCTGCATCTTTTAAACAATGCAATTATAGTTTGCACAAAAGGAGAAGCATGCGACCTAAAACTACCACTAAGCGCTTTAAGAATACATTTTTAATAAGCTTGACTTAGCTATCTGATGTTTATTTATGATGTATTATTGTAACTTTTTTACTTATTTACTGTATATTATTATAAACTCATATATGTATTTTTATTTTTGGATGATAAAGACCTTTATATATTATACCGCAGAATATGCAACAGCTTTCCAGGCGTGTAATTGCCTGTTTTTTGTAAGGCATGCGATAAAATGTGATATGTATCTGTATTGTTTGTTAATTTGATATATGTGGACGATGATGCAGCTACAGAATTTGCATTTTCCCGCGGAATAGAAATGATACCGAACCGATATATAAAGGTGGTAAATCACTATTCTAATTATCATGTAAATCTTCAGCATGCAGGAAGATTTCCTTATTAAAAAAAGCTAATGTAAAAGTCAAAAAGTCTTCTTAAAGATGGGTTTCTGTCTATTTTACAGCTTCACTCTCATAATGTCAATGTGAATGAGATCAACAATCGCTTCTTAGACCAGCTACCAGGTGAAGAAATGATTTACACTGCAGTTGATAAAGGTCGTGATCCTTACAAGTCCGACATGAACAAGTACTGTACAGCCATGGACAGGCTAGTGTTGAAACAAAATGCTCAAGTTATGCTTTTAAAGAACATTGCTGACAATCTTGTCAATGGCTCAAGAGGTGTAGTTGTTGGTTTTGAGGACATGGTTAGTTGCTTATGTTATTTTGGCTGTCTGGCTTTTTTCAAGATTTGTTTTTCTTCCCTGTGTGTATAACTTTAAAAATAGTGCACGATTTAATGAACTTTAGCTTGGTAAACGTTTTGAGTAAGGAGTCACGCGTTTCTTTCATTACACAATATTCATTACATATTTGTATATTTTCAACCTAAGATTTTTTTTTCTAGTTTACATTGATAATGGTGACTTGTTGTTGGCTAAACATCATGTCTTAATACTGTTCATATTTATTCTCAACTGATTGATTAACTAGTTGAAAACCCAATTAATATGTCTTCAGAGATGTTCTGGTAAAGTTAAAAGGTGGTAATTGCAAAAGCTGTTAACGTTGAGTGATAACGTCACAACAAAAAGTTGCTAATGCCTGCATGTTTTACATTCGTGTTTTTCCAATTCTCATCAGGTAGCTCTTCTAATCAGTTGCACTGATATTGGGACCACTGTTGCCAATACTACTACTAATAATAATGATAAAATGTTTTATAGCGACCTACTGCAGTCTTCTAAGGCGCTACTAACAAGGTTTTATATAGAAAATTAACTGCAATAAAAATGTGATAAATTACAATAAAAATAATATTTATAAAAATATACCTTTAATTTTTTTTTAAAACTATTTAAATTACTAGCATTTTTGATGTCCAGCTTGAGGTTGTTCTATAAAGTAGGTGCAGCAGTAGTAAAGGTGCGTTTTCCAAAGCTTGCAAGTCGGTATTTGGGGCAGTGGAAGAGGTTTTTGGATGCAGATCTAAGATAGTGAGCAGGCTTAAAGGTTTGCAGAAGCTCCTTGATTTATACAGGAGCACAGCCATGGAGAGCTTTATAAGTAATTAGCTGGATTTTAAACCGGATGTGTACGTTAACGCTAGGAAGCCAGTGTAATGCAGCTAGAATAGATGTGATATGGTCGTAGCGGAATGTTCGACAGACTAGGGAAACAGCAGCGGTCTGGACATGTTAAAGTTTCCGCAGGAGGTATTTTGGTATTCTATAGATAAGCGAATTACAGTAGTCCAATTTTGAAGAGATGAATGAGGGAATGAGTAGCTGGCATGTTTTTTGTGTTAGGTATTTCCTAGTTTTGACAATGTTGCGCAGATAAAAGAATGAGGATTTACAAGTAGCAGCCACATGTGATGCCATGGAAAGGTGCTCATCAATGACTGCACCAGTATTACGAACTTTAGGTGTGAGACGGATTTCTTCATTTCCAATACATAGAGAGTCTAAGGATGGTCTCGGCTAATAGGGTGAGGATACCATGATCAGTTCAGATCTGTCAGTATTTCTTTTCTGTTTATTAAGAACCATCTATATGTCCATATCTTGAACGCAGTGTATTAAACGAGTCTTATTATGTTGCAAGTCAGCTGCACAGTTTATTTTGAATATTACTTAAAGCTGTGTATAGTCAGCATAGAAGTGTTAGGGTAGCTTATGATCATGAGCAATATCAGCCAGTGGAATAGAGCCAAGTGTTGCCATTCATTTAGTTTAATCTTGTATGAACTGTGCTACCGTTTTCAATATCTGAATAATACTACTGATCCGATCTGCACCATACACTCTGTTCGTAGTTAGAAGATCGGTTGGCACATTCTTCTTTCTCTACAAAAGTATTTTTAAAAAACATTGACCCTCAGCTACGACGTCACATAAAAAGCTGCTATTTTATGCATGTTTTACATTTCCTTTTTTCCAGTTGGGGGTAACGCTGCCTAAATAGCTATGTTAACCAACAATAGGCATTTTCAGTTGGGGGTAACGCTGCCTATGGCTATGTTAACCAACAATAGGCATTTTCAAATTTTAGTTGTGTGATACACAGTATATTTATATTAAAATGATTTTTTCTTTTTTAGTGGCCGCAGGTTTTGTTTGCTAATGGAGTACAACAAACCATTCAACTCGAAAAGTGGGATCTAGAGGACAGAAATGGAAACGTTTTAGCTTCACGGAAACAAATTCCACTTAAACTTGCGTGGGCTATTACCATTCATAAGAGCCAAGGAATGTCCATTGACTTGCTACAGGTATAAAATATAGGGCTATTACCATTCATTGGTTAAAAATAGTGTTGAACACGCATTGTTTCTTTATTGTATTAATGCCCATTGTTCCTATTATTGCCTCGGCTCGTTTGTGTTAGTATGGTATGTAAGCATCCCATGAAACTCACACCAACCTTAATTCAGCCAATCACAAAGTTTGTTCAAATCTTGACTTTCATGGGAAGTTTACATGCCGTAATGTCCCTCGTTTGCTAGTGTTTGGCTGCTAAGCAGAAGCCCGCCCCAGGCTTCATTTCTTTCTTTTGACAATTTAGATGTTTGTCTATAAAGTGAATAAAAGTGAGGCACTGTTCGAGGTGGGAGAAATTATAATAAAACCCTCAAGAAGCATTGCCAGTCAAAATGAAGAAATTGCAACATAGTGTACTAGTAGAATGTTAAACAGTTATCGAGTTGGCGAAATACTTTCCACCTCTCTCAACTATAGGTTGACCTTAATCATGTGTTTAGTCAAGGTCAAGCTTATGTTGCTCTTTCTCGAGCCAGGTTAGTGCAACCAATTGAATTAATATTTGTAATTACAATGCTACTCATGATCAAGACAACTGAAAAAGTTGAATTTCCTTTTTGTCATTGCTATATGATAGTTTAAAGAGACTGACGGTTATGGTTTTTAAAATTTTGATTGGTATAAAAGTTCAGTTCATAGACGACGTCAGATAATGGTCCAATTGATCGTTTTCTAACCCATATTTATGTAGCTCCTGTCTTTAAATAAAATTATTCAATTAAGTAAAAAAAACATGACATAAAGGCTGGATTAGGTTTTAAAACAACTTTGAAGAAAACAATGTAAAAACTTCATTGAGTCAGGCTGGACTTGACCAAGCGACAACACAAAATAAACAGAAGCTACATAGTAGCCTTGCTCGTGCTGGTTCTTGCAAATTATAAAGTGATTTATTTTAAGCAGCCCTTGTTGTTCCCTAAAATTATCGACTTGAAAATATGTTTTTTAAATCGTATAAGATTTAGGTCGATTATGTGCAAAGTTACAAGTCATATTGACAATAGTTCTTCTTTCTTAAAGTATTAGAATGTATTTTGATATTCTTTCTCGAATATATTGTACTATACACACATCCATGCTCTCAAAAATACAAACTGATTTGTTGTACACAAGGTGAAGTTGTAAACTTCATGTTTGAAAGACATTTAAAACTTTGAAATGTTTGCAAAAGTTTGTGTTTTGTTCCACGTTTATTTGCTCACGCAATCTATATTTGAAATATTAACTCGTTGAAACCCAAGACACTGGTTACACAAAATTCGCGCATGCGTTGTTCATGCTTGACACACACAAATTCCTAGACTCGTTATCTTACGGCACAAGTAATCAGCGTTCTTGTACTTAGAAGAGTTTATGCTTTAATTAAACTTGTTAATAAATACCTAAAGCTAATGAAAAATCCAAACATGCAATGTTCTCACATCTTTTATCTGATATTTATATAAAACGAAGATAGCAGGGTGAAGATTTACCGGTTATAACACTTGACATGATGTTATTGTTTCTTAGGACTCTGGAGGGACTACAAGTTCTTTCATATGACAAGGAAAAGTTCTGGACCAACCGAGAAGTTATTAAGTACTCTATTTTTAATTTCTATTGCAGTTTGTTTTCTAGTTGTTTAGTTTCGATATTTAATGTCGTCTTATTTTATACCTCTTTTTTAAATTGTGTTGTTTTTAACAACTTTTGAAATATACTTTTAAATCAGATTTTTCAGTCTGAGGACATAATATATAGTTTTCTAAGTTCTAATTTTAATCTAAAATATTTGCAAACCGAAAATGCCCTGTCACACAGCTCAACCTTGTTTATATGCATGGTTATAACAGTTTAACTTTGTTTAACGCGTGGTCACTTAGTTCAACCTTGTTGAAATATGCTGTTACACAGTTCAACCTTGTTTAAATGCGCTTAATGCGCGGTCACACAGTTCACACTTGTTTAGGATGCGTTTCTTTGGCTAATTCTGAAATAGGAATACATGTATTTTTTGGAAGTGTCGTTCGTTTAGGATCTATTCTGATTCCGGATTACTTGGAATACTCTTCCGCTCATTCTGCTCTTGATATCAGGAATCAGAAATCAGTAATCACTTTATTTGCTCATTTAAAATTTGTTACGTTTTGTGTGTATATTCATAGTTATTTCTATTTACATTGAAGCTTGTTTCTTTTTAAGTTATAATATAGAAAAAAGAATAATTGTAGTTATAATAGAGCCTGAGGGCTAAGGTAACTGAGGTTTTCTAGTTAGCTCCCAGCCTTATTACATTAATACTGTATGAACAGGGTTAAAGAAAAAAATAAATGATAATAATAGTGTATGGGACATTGAATGATTGAAGAATTGAGAAAAGTAAATTTACTCGCGTTGAATAGACAATAGATGGTCTTTCAGTTGCTTAATAAAAGAAAATGAGTTCAAGAGTTTAAGATCGTCTGGGAGTTCTTTCCATAGATTTATTAATATAAATGAAACTGCTTGTTTGCCCATATTAGTTTTTACTCTTGGTTTATAAAGATTTTGTTTTAATGCCTATCTAGTATTATAGTTGTGGATACTACTGGCGTACTCAAACATACCATCAAATACTTTCCTGCAGCGCCAGAATTGCCGGACTAATCCGGAATAGTAACGTCACACATGCACGCTAATCTACAAGGCAACAGCAACAAACAACATCAAAAATGTGCGATTACACATATCAACCTTGTTTAAAATTCGTTTAACACTGTTCAACTTTGTTAAATCCGCTGTCGCACAGTTTAATACATTTTGAAAGTTTATATTAAAATAAATCTAAAAAAACGCACAAAATTTTGTTGTTTGGAATCTAAACTTTTATATCAAGTATGAGCTGATAATTGTTATTGATTCATTTCCGAGATAAAAAATTTATTGATTAACTTTTTTTTGAAGATTCTACAAAAATGAAATGAAACCAGCAGAGGAAATAAACGTTTTGAGTTCAGATGAAGAACAGAATGAAGGTATCTAGTATCCAGTTTACTCAAGCCCGTACGCAAAATTTTGGCTTGGGGGAGTGCAAACAAAATTTTTTGGGACCAACTCCTCCAGACATGACGTCATTTTATCACAACTTTCATATTTTTAGGACAGCATAAAAATAATAAAGTTCTATGCAAAAAAACTTTAGACTTGTTTAGGGTATTTTTGCTGGACTGACAAATTAAATTTTATTCTAATTTATTATTGAGATTGTTCTACAAATAAGTAAGAGTGGTTTGATGATCATTTTCCATCGTAAACGTTATTTTTTTTATTCATTACTTTTATAATCGACCAGATTTTGTGAACCTTTTCGGCCATTAGGGAGGTGCGCGCGCACCCCTCGCGCCCCCTTTGCGTACGGGCCTTTTAGTTATGCATATTTGCCTGTGAAACTTTGGTTGGTTAGTGGTTTTTAATTGTGTCTTCAATGAAACAAAAATGATTTATTCCACTTGCCCTCGCTACTAGCGAACATCATCAAACGGTGCTATGCATCAATACACATTCAATTAATCAGATGACGCTTTCCGGCCACTGACATGTGGAAGCTCAATCGCGCCAAAACCAACATCAGCGTGACACAGGACTTAAATATTTCTTTTTAACTTGTGGAAATTTAACCAGTAATCACATGGGAACGCTTTAGTTTGACATTGAGAACTCATCTTTTAAATGATGTCTGTGTTATCAATTCTATTAACAAACTATATACATTTAATATCTTTCTTTTAAGTTTGTACTCGAAATAGTTTACTTTTTCATTGCCATACGGTAAGTTTCTGCTTTTATTGTCACAGTTTTCAGGAAGAGTAATAGTGTCCAAATTGAACGAAGGACACAGTTTAACGCAACTTCAAACTCACCCAGTAAAGATTTTACTGATTCTGTTCGTGCTGGTAACGATTACTTTGACGAGCCTTCGCCGACGGAGAGTTGTGTGTTTGTTAATGGAGCGACTTCACCAGTAAATTTGAAGTTCCCTTCGAATCCAAGTGCCAAAAGACCAACAGACTCTTCAAACCTTCCGCCCTTCAAGAAAACTTTGTTCAACAAAAACAGTCCAGGAAAGAGCCAAGTACATTCAAGCGAATATCCAGTGAGCGCGAATATCCATTCAAACGGCAAAGCTACACCTTCTACCTCAAGTGATGAGATGGTTTTAGATTCGTCACAAGACTCTTCGTTTTCGAAGAGTAATTATCTTTCTAGTGATTGTTTTGGAGCTGATGAAATTTCGTATTCTCAAAGATCTGAAGCTGAGTTAGCATATTCCAAAATCAAATCTCGGAAAAATCGACTTGGTGTAAGTGTATCAACTCAGACAAATTGTACTTGCCGCTGTAGTTGTGGTAGTAAAATGAAGTAAAATTGCCTAATAGTTGAGTGTAGAAGAATATATATAATATTACAAGAATATTGAGTTTGAATTTGCCAAATTTTGAGACTAAATCTGACTAAAGCTGAGATTTGCAAAATAATAAATTTTTTCTGTGTTGAAATTTTGGAAAACACTACAAGTAAATGTCTGTATAACTAAACGGTATTGTAAATATATAGCATAAACAAAGTAAACCACAATTATTAAAACAAAACAAATTTATTACAAGAATGAGAGATACAAACGTACAGCAGTCCTTGGGGTGTGTTGAGTGTTTTTACATCCTTTTTCTACAAGGAGTTCTTCAATTTCATCTTCTGCGGTAAGAGGAGCAAAACGTTTCTCTGGGAATGAAAACAGTCAGATTTGCAAAAACAAAACTTTACGTACGCGCGGCCACCAATTTTCCCGCCGAGTTTTCCCGCTCACAAACTTGACAGCGCGACAGCAATGTTCAACGGCTGGTCAACAATTCTCGAGATGTGGACCACCCGGGTAACATTTGATCTGAACCCATCCACGTGACCTCCATTTAGCCAGTGATGGCGCCCCTTCGAGTCGAAAACACTTTAGGTATATAACAATATATATTTATTGACTGAGTGTGACGCACTAAAGATATTTGGCTTGGGGTAAGAAGGTATAGGCCATGCAAAGCAAAGTTCCGTACATTCGGATTTAGAGACAAATCCTCCTCTGTCTTGCCCGACTTAACTTAGTAAACAAGAATTTTATATGGTTGTGGATATTACCCGGCCATTAAATGTAGCATAAAAGTATTAAGCGCCTGTGAGCGATAGCAGCCAGCAGCCGCTTCACTGGCTTAGAGTTACGCACAATCTAGAGAGTTCTATTTATTACGCTTTGATTTTCTGTGTAAATTTGAGCCGGTTAGCTATGCCACACTGATGACGCCTAAATAGCTGCTGATGAGATCTACTACACCCGGTGAAACAGCTGTCCATGGTTGCTAACATTTAGGCTTACTTGTTATTCTATATATTTTGGGTGTTAACACCCGTTACTAGGGTGACCTTAAGTGCGCATTGTAGTGGCTACAAGTGGCTACTAACAATCAAGTTAGGGGAGTCAGATTGGCGTAGTGGTTATCAGTCGCGCCTCCCACCTCTACACCCAGGATCGAGTCCTGGGCTCCGCATGTGGGCTGAGTTCTGTCGATATCAATCTGACTCCGAGGGTTTTTCTCCGGGTACTTCGGTTTTCCTCCCTCTGCAAATTTGACTTCCACGCCAAGATCTAAGCAGATTAGCATCTGGCTAGGAAGAATGGGCAACCACTTCCTTCCCAAATGACCTTAAATAAAGTATATATTTACTACAACCCAGAAGCACATATATCTTTCTCTATTTAACAATTAGACCTTGAGGACGAATGGATTACGAGTCAATATCTATTCAAACTTGTAGCTCATGAGGCCGAGAGGTCTAATTGTTTTAGTATAAATCTACTAATCGGTCAAAAAAAAAGATGTTCAAATTAAATTTTCGATGAAAACCTCTGATATTTATTGCAAAACGGGGCTCATTTATTTAGATCCGCCATCTTTTCTCTACTAGTTGGTTATCACAAATGTAGACCTCTAGTTGAGTAGCCAATCGGAGTAAAGGATGCGTGTTAGACCGTTAATAGGTTTATACTAAATTAGATGGAGATTGTAAGGAAGTTATGCACGAGAACTTTTAGAGTAGCAAAACTGTAAACGAGCAAGCCGCTAGAAATAAAAAAGTATACAACAAATATAGTTATCGTGACGACGATTTGGTTGGTGCAATTGGTGAGAACTGTGCCCTTCAACCACAAGGTCCCGTCTTCAATCCCCGGATTTGCCGACATTTGAACATTTTTAGGATGTTCTCTTTCGTTAAAAGTCGATCGCTGAGCTTTCCATCTAGAGGGAGTCGAAGACTCCCGTCTGCTTAACACTACATACTAGCATCGTTTCGTTGGGCTACTTGGAAAAGATTTAGCTAATCTTTGTTCAGATTCTCAGGTTTTCCTTCTTTTACAAATTGCCGAAGTTGTATAATTTGCTAATTACAGAATGAAATTACTTGTAACTTAAGCTATAACACTATTTGAACTGGATGTGAGTGGTTTGTTTACAAATACACTCATGCACTGCCGATATAATGAACGCGAAATTGAAATAATGCACGATGCGAAGCCAATTCACTTTAACGAGTCTTTAGTGAACGGTCAAGCCTTGGTTCCAACGTTCAGGGAGTACCCTGCTTAGCTGTTAGTGTAGTCACATGTATGTATGAACATATAGATATATTTTTTGTTATTTTCGTGTTCGTTAATTGTAATCATGCCGCCGCCTGGTTAGCCTAATTGGTAAGCTGTCAGTCTATCGTGAGGGAGGCCCGGGTTCGATTCCCGGCCGGACCATCACTAAGGTCTTAAAATAATTGAGGAGAAAGTTCTTAGCATTATTCAGTTCTTTTTTAAAATAGTCAAATATAAATACTTCTTGTTCAGTAGTACGAAATAAATAAATATACACTCGTTCGACAAAATTGGTATAACTGCCCCAAGTCTGCCAGCGCGGTGGTTCCTGGTGGTGTAGTGGTTACCACTCCTGATTAGAATACAGGAAGACGTGGGTTCATTACAGATAAGTATAATTTCATCTTGAGTTTTCTGGGTGTTTGTCCTTTATTACTAAAGTTCCTGATGGACAATTTTCTCCATTTGCTCTACAACTTGGACACTGGCCATACAACTACCGTCTACCGTGTATCTTCATGTTTTATTGCGTTTTTAAAATTCAACATTTCTGTGTATCTCACCAACAAAGTTTGCTTAATACACAGCTCAAATATGTGTTTAAGTATAGAGCGTTTGCTATGTGGAGTTGATCCTTCTAACCATTTTTTGTGACTTCCCCAAACTGCAGAAACGTGAAGATAAGTAAAATGTACATGTTTGTACATTTTATACTCGTCTAAATTTTTCTTTCAATGTAAGTGATTTTTGAACTTTTAGTTTTTCAACACGCAACATTTTATAATTATAAAACTTTTTTGGTAAATAAATATTAGGAGAACGCGCAGCAACAGACATCATTCACTCTCATTATTAACGTGGTACTTTGGTGGTTTTTCTTGTTTCACCATTCGAAGTTTTAATTTGAAGAAGTTCGAAAAAACCTACAAATGTTTAGCAACAATTTGTTTATATTTGAAGAGGTCCGGCAAGCAATGAATGTGTATCGTGGGGGTGGAATGTCGACGGAAGTAGTGGTTGTAGACAGAAATTTGTGGACACAAATTGTGGACCGTAGAGGGTAGTGAAAATGTACTGCAACCGTGGCTCCATGGTAAAACTTTTGACGAGGCCCTTACTGACCTTTTTTATTTTAGTTTTTTGTTCTTTTTTTCTTTTTTTTTAACCTAAAATTGCCTGAAATGCCTTTTTCTTACTTTGTAATACAATCTAATATTAAAACATTTGGAAAAAAATTATTATTTGTTAATTAGACTTTCTATGCATTTATACTTGTATGAGCTTTGTAGTCACTGCACAATACAAGTCATGTGAGGGTCGAGTGCATGTAGTCTAGTTCCAGGCCTTTCCGGCTTTTCTATTTTCTTGCATGCTTATAGCGAAATGAGCAAACCCGAGGTAAGTAACTCAAGGAATACTTCATTTTCCATGAATATAACTAAACAGTTACAACGGTGAGTTATGTTAAGAACATTTAGGCTCTGTGTAAAGATATCAAGAAGTTTAGCTGGCGCATTGAAGCCATGAAGGCGACGCTCGAATGAATCCCTTTGGTGACAATAGCTACAGCTAAACTACAGTTCTTACTTATTTGAACGCTTTGTGTGCATAAGGTTATGCAACATGCAAATAATTTCAAAACGTTAAATGGGTTATGCCAAAACGATAATTCATTCACCTATAAGCATTAAATCACGATGACAAGGTTTCTCTTCCAAATTTTTAAACTGCAATGTTTAAAGTTGACTGAGAAAAAATGAAGGCTAACCGTTCATTGAAATTGCAGATTGTGTTACTTATCACGCTTGCTATAGAACAGCCGGGCTGGTTTAAATTCATTTCATGTTTGGAAAAAATTCTAATGAGTTGTGAATGTTCTATAAATACATTTACTCTATCAAACTGACGCGAATTAAATCGTAATAATTGGCCTTTCGACACGGCTCATTGCTCCCTGTATATTAAGGTCCGGCTTAAACGTCACTCTTCAATGCGTCCAACGAAATTAAATTCTGGTCGATCGAAATTGGATACATTCGACTTCTGAGTCAAACGTATATCCTAATCAAAATATAGCCAACAGATAGAATTGTAAAAAATTCAAGTTAAAGAATAAATGGCTGGAATGCATAAGATCGACGTTTAAATCCGAATTGCCTAAGATTATTAAAAGCCGTTCCAATTGACCTCACAAAGAAAAAACAAAACTGATTTAAACAAAAACGAACGACAGAAAACAAATGTCAAAGTTTAATTAAGATTATCTTCTTGTTATTGTCAAATTTTTGGTTTCGGTTCTTTAATGGTGAACATTATAATCCTATGCATTCTGGTATTCCTATTCTGTGTTATTACACTGTAAGACAAACCTCAAGGAGTTGTGTAGGTGCCATATTACAGTATTGCACCTTTCAGATTTGACTGAATTTGCTATATTATTAGTATTTATGTAGGTGTATATGTTGCCATGCCTGGTAAACAATATAAAAAAGTGTAAAAAATTTTCTTCAACAGGCAAATTTTATAATACATATAATTTTAAACGTTTGGCCGGCTAAGGCTTTGTCAGTGAAATTGGTTGACTAAAGTATATTAACTTGGTACAGGTTTTAAAGATAATAATTTACGAATCTACTAAGAATAGTCTATAAAAAATTAAATAAAAGAACTCAAATAAAAGAACGACGAAACGTTTGGAATTATATATATTAAAATTTGCCTGTTGAAGAAAATTTTTTACATTTTTTTTACATTTAATAGTATTTATAGTAAACTTCTCAGTTGACACGATAATTTGCCATAGCGACGAAATATTGTAATTTATTTTTTTACTAGAAGCTTTGTTCATTAAAAAAAATGATCTGTTTATCAGATTAAAGGAATTCTTGAACGTCTAAACGCAAATGAAATTGTTGTTGGTGATGGTGGTATGACAATCGAGTTGGAAAAGCGCGGCTACGTAAAGGCAGGGGACTGGACACCAGAGTGTGTTGTAGAAAACCCTGAAGCAGGTTCGTGTCTTTATTAAATGGAATGATGCATTACGTCTCGTGACCAGTGGGTGTGGAAGTGCTTTCCTTCATCACTGTCTGTTACGCTCCTTTTGGAATGTTGCAATATGCCTCTGAAACAGGTGCCAAAAATATCAGTTATGGACTCAAGGACAGTTCCTTCAAGCAAGTAGAAGCACTAGTTAGTTGTTGTGTTCGCAGCTCGACAGTGTAGCAAGCAATAGCTTGGCACAAGAATGTAATATGGTGGAACTTTGCCATCTGTGCTAAGCGCAGCCGAGCGATTCCTATTCCTGAAACCAATTAACATTTACGTCACACTCCTTTACTACTGTCACTCCTTTACTACTGTCACTCCTTTACTACTGTCACTTTCCTTTACTACTGTCACTTTCCTTCACTACTGTCACTCGTTTACTACTGTCACTCGTTTACTACTGTCACTCTCCTTTACAACTGTCTCTCTCCTTTACTACTGTCACTCTCCTTTACTGCTATCTTTCTCCTTTGCCAATGAAGCTAACCTTTGTATTAGTTACAGTCAAACCTGTATATAGCGGCCACGCTGTTTATAACAACTGAGCAAGTTCATATGGCGACTGCATATGGCGGTCACCTGAACGTAACGGACGCGGTTACTTTTTCGACTTTTGAAACCACATTGTCTTTTACCTATATATGACGGTCATGGAATTGGGTTACAATTAACGATTAAGGACAAGCTTTATCAATGAGATCGTTAAATAGCAGCTACCATGGCGTGGGATCTGACAAAACATACAAATACTATCAATTCTTAGCACTTTTTACCACTTACGTTCGACACGTGCTTGCAGCAGATAACATTACAGCGGTTCTACATTTTTACATTTTATAGGTCTTTTTATCATGTTTATTGCGTTACTGTTACTCGTTATTGTCATAAAAGGTAATTGAGTGATTATTTGCACATAAAAATGCTATTTTTTGACAACTAGGTTGATCGTGATAGTGGTAAATATTCAAGTTTTCCCCTCGGGACTTTTCAGAACCTGTTTACAAGTATATATAGTTGAAATCAAACAGAGGGTCTTAGAGAGTCCGCTCGATTGGCTCACATGTTAAGGCGCAACTTGACAGCCGATAAGAAGTGCCCTCAGTGGAAGAAAAAGACCACAACCCTACTATTTGCAAGAAGTGTGTGGGTTCTTTTAAGTCCCTCGACTGAGAAATCGAGCGACTGGACCTACGGTTTAACGTCCTTATCTGAGAAGACGTGGTGGTCTAACCATTTCCAAATATTTGTGCAAAGGCGGCACCTTCTCAGTTAGTTTAAGATTCTGAGTCGGGAATGCCGGCCGGGAATCGAACCCGAGTCTCCCGCACAGCAGACTGGCACCTTATCAAAGGAAGGGTTACCGTTATATTCAGGTTTGACTGTATTTCCACAGGTAAAGAGAATGTTGTTGCTAAATTTTGCTTGTTCATGCTAATTTTCAATCCAATTTTTGCGTAGTTGCCTGCCAGCTGCGACGTTCTCAAAATACGGACATAAGAATCCAGTCCACTAGAATGTATGCAAGTGCATTGTCACGGTACGTACTTTGTACCACTAAAACTTGTCGGTCTTGTAATAGTAAAAAAATTTTTCTTGCGCTCACCAACACGTTTATCAGTTCGACAGCTCCATCGTGAGTTTCTTCGAGCTGGCGCAGATGTCATTCAAGCTTCTACATTCTCCATGCAGGACGACTTATCAGGAGAGCAAGCAAAATATGGGGTAAGTATAAAAATAGGTTTCTAAAAATTATATTAGTCACTAATTCTATCATATGTGAAAAAAAACAGTAAAATAATAAATCTCATTTATTGTGCAAAAGCTGATGAAAAATTTAGATTCTGTTAGCCGGTATCAGTAATTGCGGCAATGGAAATCAGGCCAAATAGCAGTATTCTGCCTGAACTCGATGTTTGTGAAAAATGGGTGCAAACTGCGATGATTTAGTGTGCCATCCAGAAGAGATAAAAAAGGCTATATAAGCAACAAAGACTATGATGGCAAAGAATAGTTGAAAGCTGACCATC
>JAOBAY020130809.1:0-15844 GCA_025331085.2 Zoanthus sociatus | reverse complement strand
TTTTAAAGACAAGCAAAACATTTGATTTTGAATGTAATCCAGCTACGTATTTTGTTTCTCAAAAAGTTTTTCAAAAGCACTGTTCTCTCAATACCGATTAGCGGCGGCAAAGCTCATTATCGCTAAAACACGTTTTGTCACTGTCCCATACAAAACTAAAGTTTACTTTCGCACAAATTAAATCATTACAGTTGTTTCTTTTTTTCTGGTTTATTTGATATTTTTATTGAATGGGAGCGCACGATGGATGCTCTCCATGTGAGACAAAACGAAACGATGCAAAAAAGCTTTCGGAAGAACCTAATTCCTTTATCACAAACTTCATCAACAAAGTTCAAAAAACTGATTACCAAACACAATAAAGTTTTTCAATGGCGTCTAATGGACTTTTATAACAAATGAGATTCCTATTCGACTAAAATAACTGTCTTGTTTCAAGCTCAACATCTTGACGGGAGTCATGTTGTGGGAAATTCAACAAACTCAACTTTAAAGGCATTGTTTAAAAAAATTGTCACGCCCTATCTCAAAACAAGTAAATCCCTTCATTAAGTTAGCAACCTGCTATATCGGAATAGACTGACAGTTAAATTGGCATGTACAAACGAAACTCTCGGTCCTTGCAGAAGCTTGCATCATAGCCGGCGGAATCTTAGATTCCTATTTTGCTTCAAAAAATGCGCTTACTTTATATCATACAAAGAAATATGAGGTTTACAGAAAGTTAATTGAAAAACTTATGAATGAAATTAAATGAAACATGCCCAGGCAGACATTTTATCAAGCTAGGGCTGTAGTGTATTTTAATGTAAATGAACAGCTTGTTAAGTTCACAGGTGTGCTGTGTTATTCTAAGTCAAGATATGACCGCCAAAATGTACATACTATCAAAGGTTTTTTTTACAACATCGAAATAAAAAACACATTAATCAGAGTAACCTAGTTTTAAGTTTGCCTTTTTTAGTTTTTATTGACAATTGTTTTTAAAGATTTGTGTCAAAAATTGAAACGCCTTAGCGTCAAACAAATATTTTAAAATTTACATTTTCCAAATGGACCACCACTAGCTCTGATAACAAAACAGAGATGACCTAAAATAAGATGTCGGTTAGTTGTCGATGTCAATTACTGACCGATTACAAATTAACTCGAAATGAAAGTTGTTGGAACAAGACATAATCAAAATTTTCAGTTTTAAGCATAAAACTTTGCACCGTTTCATTTGCGCGTCTCATTTTTCATTTTTATCTTCTTTTATTTCTAAAAGGTGACAAAAACCAGTTTAACTAAAGCTGACACAATCAAATTTATAGCTACTTTAACTCAATTAATCTCCTTCGTTTCAAATTCAATCAACGCTACAAATTCTTTGCAAATAAAAAATATATCAGTAGTATTCGGTTAGATTTTTTCTTTTCGATATAACTAATTAAACAGTTTAACTGTTTTACGCCTTGTCTGAAAACTAAATTGTATTATTATTAGGTTAAACATTTATATATAATATTTTGTAAGTATAGTAGTTAAATTTCGATTTGAAAAAATTTAATATTTGTCTAACTCGTAATTTGCTGTTTTATGTTTAACATGTAAACTTAAATTCAATGCTGACGGAAACATCAAACCTATCTGTTGTTAATTTATTACCTTGCCGCCACAAAAAAATAACACACAATACAAGCATGTGTGTTGGAATCTTTGATAAAATATAAATTAAACGTCACTTTTTTTTAACTCATCATGTGCTTTAGTAGTGTTAAAATGAAAGCTTCTGAAATATGTTTATAGAATTTATACAAAACTTAAATTTATTATATTGAAATACTCGACGAGTCTTGGCTGAAACAGGGTTTAAGGCTGGTTTTCACTAGCGACGGAGTCGTATTCGTAACCAGAAGCGCAGAGCGATATGATCTAGTGAAAATCAAACTGTCGGAGTCGGTAGCAGAATACGGAGTCATAAGCGGAGTCGGAAGAAAATGGCAACGTTCTGATTCTTCCGACTCCGATTCCGTCGAGCTTATGACTCCGCTTACGACTCCGATCTTTGATTTTCACTTGGTCATAAACGCTCTTGCAACTCCGATTCCGTCGCTAGTGAAAACCAGCCTTTAGTATTTAAATCTTCTCTCTTGGAGCAATTTTGTTTCAAAATAATTCCTGCGAATTTGGTGGCGAAAAGTTTAAGTAACTTCGGGCTAGCTAGACCACTGATTGATATATTTTTATGCGCCAAGCAGATATTCCGAAAATCTCTTCGCTATATGTTAATTGTATTTTTTTGCAATCATGGATCGTTGGCAAAAAAATAACTAGTTAATTAAGTTCTAAAATCATGCAGTTTATTAATTAAAATGATTATACGCTGCGAATGGCGGTAAAAATCGTTACTCTTCATAATTAACAATTACACAATTTAACATATACTTGGAAATTATACGCAATTTGTCTCTGTGATATTTTGCGCACATATGCGAAGGTAAAAAAAAAAGTTAATAAATACCAAAAAGTTGTTGAGAACATACAAAAAATCAATACCTTTAAACTTCATGCAATAGTAACATAATAAATGATCTTGCTTTTCACAGGTAATAATTTAAGGGAAAAAAATGCTTTACTGATATAAGAACTTTTATTTTTTAAAAACCTTAAAGGCTTAAAGCAAAGAGAAAGTGAAAAATAGAAAATGATATTCTACTCCAGTCAAACGTTGAGACAGGGTTCATCTTGACAGTTTATTCAAAAAGTTGCGTGCTTAAAAGATCATTAGGGCGGATCTCAAGTTAGTTGCGCAAACCACCACGGGTTACCAAACAGTTCCGTTGAAGAAAGTATTGGCATTTGCAACAGACAATTAAAGTTATGATTTTTTAACAGGAAACTCGTGCATAGCCATAGTAAGTTTATTAAGCTGTTTCATAACTTTTTTAAAATTTATTTTGAAGAAAAAAAGGGAAAAAAAACGAAAGAATTGGAGATGTTAGCTGCAGTTAAATATTTGTCTAGGGTAGAGATTTCTAGAATTGTGTTTTAAATAGAACTAGAGCTTGTATAAATCCGTTGGTATTCAATTCGTTATTTATTATTGAGAAAATTAACTCGTAAATATCTTTCTTTAAGTTAAATACTTTATGTTTTTTTTTTCAAAACTCTTTGACTTTTGACAAGGTTCAGTTACGCTCACATTTTTGCGTTAGGAAGCAATACACATCTAAAATTAGAAACTATTTTAGCATTAGCAACAAAACTCGAGACGGACATTCAAGGATGACAAAAGTACTATAGATAGTAATTAAAGTTGGGCGCCGCCAGGCTTGTAGGAGGAAAAAACAAAGGCTCGGCCACCTGCTGCTATTCATTCAATTTATCTGTCAGCCAATCAGAAGTGGACATGTTATGTAGTAAGATAAAATGGTTTCATTTAAGTCTCCT
Organism: Zoanthus sociatus; assembly: GCA_025331085.2. Lineage (NCBI taxonomy): Eukaryota > Metazoa > Cnidaria > Anthozoa > Zoantharia > Zoanthidae > Zoanthus > Zoanthus sociatus. The sequence goes on along the minus strand of JAOBAY020130809.1, from coordinate 12,412 downwards.
GAGCGTCTAGGTTGTCAACTGAAGTCACTCTTGGAATAAAATATTTCAGCATACGTCAAAGTTTCTTTAAAGTGCGGACAATTTTTTTTAAAAAAAAACAGATAACATGTTGTTCATTGAATTTCTAATTTTCTAAAATTCATGCGCGCATGAATAGCTCTGACAGCACTCAGTAGCATAAAAGTATAACTTAAACCATTGTTATCGAATTTATTGTTTAACTGTGTTCATGATTGCAAATAAAGTTTCATGTACTTATCTTAATTGTATATAATTATGCTCATGGTATAAAGGTGAAGACAGCTCCTTTATGTTTGAAAACGCAACAATCCAGTTTAACTTTAAGGTCTTAACCCTTGTCCTGCTAAAAACGATTTCATATAAAATAAAATTGTCCTAACTTTTGAACCTGTTGATGAAACCTTATTAAACGACCATTCATTTTTTATGTCTTTGCAAGTATAATCTAGAAATGTCAACATTTGGTTTTGACTAATTCTAAAGTTTTTATTTTCTAAGAAAATTAAAATTTTTAGGCTTTCAAAAGTCTAGCATGTAAAGGGTTAATTTTATTACTGTGCCAAATAACAACTTGTTTATATTTTATCGTACAGGCCCAGGCACTTCAAGCAGAAGGAATAATTCCAAAGCATTTCAGTATGTAATTTGTTTTGTCGTACCTTTCAGTATCATTTATGAGTATTTTGTTGAATTGTTGATGTCCCTACAAATAACTGCATATTTTACAAATTAGTTTTTAATATTGTAAGTAAGATTTAAAACCCTTTAGATCATTCAGTGCTCCTGCCATTCAGTTTATTATTGTTCTGTTCATTTGATGAATGATTTTCTAGAATGCATTCATTTGATGAACTTTGCTGCAGTGGCGACAGAGCAGGGGAAGCTGATAGAATCAGATTGGCAAATATTCATGGCATAAAACATCTCCTACAGTTTGCTGAACATTGTGATCCTGTTTGTTTATTTTTTTCTTGGAAACTAGATTGAAGCAGCATCTCTGACTGATGCAGTTATGGGATGATGACTATGCTAAAAACAGTAAACTAAAGTTAATTTGAAAAAGACAACTATTTTGCTTTTTAGAATACCCGTGTTTTCAATTAGATATCATACCAATTATTAGTTGTTTTAAGTTGTGGCAGGTAATATTTATTGATTTTGTGTAAGATGAGCCCCCCACATTTCACAACACTTTTCTGCCTCTGTGTTGGTTATAAACAAATAAAATGTAATGAAGAGTAACAATTTCTTGCTAAACATTTAACTCTGTCGGGTGCTTCAATGAAATTATACTCATGATGTTTTCAATGCTATTAAGTGGCCTTTTTATCTGAGTTGAGAGCAATCACTGCACTCAATTTGTTAGTATCCCTATTGAAATTAGCTGTTCTGCTCTTTACGTTTAGATAGACATTGTTTAATTAACTTTTTGACAACTGGGTGTTTGTTGACAAACTTATGTGTGGACCCGTTTCGCTTGTACATCTCTGCCAACAATCATTTCTACTATCTTTATTTGTTGCAGTTCTTCTTAATGCTCCTGATACGGTTTTGATTGAAAGAGTTATGGGTAAACGTATTGATCCAGAAACTGGAGGTTTGTAAGTTAGATTTCCATTTTGGTGTTTTAGAAAATTGATAAATAAATTTAAGGTTAAATCAGATGAATAAAGTTTTTAATTTTAGACTTTTGATGCTAAAAGAGAAGTTTAAAAATCTTAAATCTCCCAACCTTAACTGTAATAGGCTCGCAGTTCCTTTATATCTATTCACCTGTACCTAGTATGTTAAACTTAAAGGTAAACTTTACTAAACTTTAGGGTTTCAAATAAGGGTCAGCAGATGGCAGATTTTGCTGGTTCTTTCTTGACTTTTGAGGAATATTCGTCATAGCACAATGGACTTTAATGAATGAGCTAGGAGCTTACATTAACTGGAAATTTAGTCCGACAACCAAAATCACATCACAGCTCAGCCGACCAATCTGTGATAACCACAATATTTTATTAATACAATAAACATGTGACATGCACTATTTCTTGACTTACTTACTCAGATGGTAGTTAGTTTTTTTATAGACTGTTTTTCAATGACTGAGTATTTTTTTTTTATTCTCTCTCCTCAGACGTGTACCATACAACGTTTGATCCGCCAAGTGACCCAGAAATTGTAAGAAGACTTGTATCAGATCCTATGTCCTCTGAAAGTGTAATGATTGAGAGATTAATGGATTATCACAGGTTGGTGAGCACTGTCATCACCTGGGGATACTTACTGTAGATTTTACCAAGTATATGCAGGCGCGTATGCAGCTTTTCCTGCGGAAGGGGGGGTGCACTTTAAGCTTGAGCGGACCTGTAAAATGCACGTGCTTATGAAACTTAACACTAAAAATGGCAGTAACATCTTCTGAACTCACGTGATGACTATGAAATTGTTTCAAAAGATTTGATTTGATTCCGCTGATTTATTTATTTATTGGATAGGAAAACATGACAAAGTCGAAAAATATCTACTATGTAATTTTTAGTCCCAACCTAAACGGCTGTCCACTTTCTTTTATTTCATCCCTTTTTGATTTTTCTTATCTTGCCGTATCTAATCTTACTGAGCGGACCTTTTTATCAGGTGGGAAGGGGAAGGGGGGGTGCACGTGTACCCGATGCACCTCCCCCTGCTTACGCGCCTGCAAAATGATGATGAAGGGATTCGCCAAATTAGTGGACTTTTACATGGCACGGAGCGTTCCTCGATAACGATTATTTTATCCTTCCTTTTGTAGAAACATACGTAATTTTGAGCTGTACTCTTTTCCATCTCTTTGGTTTATTTCCAAGCATAAAGCAAAGACAAAACTTTAAGTCTTCTCTTCCTATCCTAACTACCACGCAAGGTATCTATCTTTACTTGACAGACGCGTAGCTATAGGATATTTTCAGAGGTACGCACGAGATTACTAAGTGGTTTTTGGCAAAGTACTATTTGTTTCAAAATTTGTATCACCTGCTCTTAGTAAAACACAACATAACAAATCCCTTAGTAACAATTTAATGACCTGTTTAACTTACATGGGCCGTAGATCCTTCATATGTGGTACATTATGGTGGCGCATACTACAAAATAAACTCTAACCCGATTTTCCTGCTTCGAATCACATTTTTTTTTAAATTAAAATTTGTGAGGTACGCATGTGCGAATCTGCGTACTGGTAGCTACGCAGGAATTTGCGTACAGGTAGCTACGCAGGAATTTGCGTACAGGTAGCTACGCAGGAATTTGCGTACAGGTGCCTACGCAGGAATTTGCGTACAGGTAGCTACGCAGGAATTTGCGTACAGGTAGCTACGCAGGAATTTGCGTACAGGCAGCTACGCGCCTGCCCGAGTCATGCCAGTTTTGTTCCCTGAGAGGTCAAGTGTACGAAACATTTTTCCTTTTTTTCTTCGGCACAAACAACGATGGCGTGCCGGATGTGTGCTTCGATTTTGTGCATTTCTCAACCTCGGCTAAACATGCTTCAATTATTGGGATTTATTGGGCGGATATTAGCGCGGTTATAAGATCTCAGCTCCCGACCACAAGGTCCCCAGTTCGATCCCGGCTCTGCCGAGATTTGAATGTCTGTGACCTTTTCTGCCAAAGATATCTGAGCTTCCTATCTTTATGGGGAAGGTAAATGAGTACCAAACGTCTGCTGGGAACTACGTGTACTGTACATGTACTGTAGCTCCTCTCATGTTCTTGCTTCAGAATGTACATAGGCGGCGGAAGCAAAAAATTATTGGGGATGGGTTGAGAAGGGGCACAATGGAAATTGTATTAAAAGTTTTTTATACTCCCGACCTGAGCTTATCTAATATTTAATATTAATGTCTGAAGGCCATCTGTCTCGATTAGCCCTTATGGTTATATACAGGTAGCCTGCACTTAAATATTTGTAAAATTTATCCTGATGTAATTAGTGTTATATTATTTATTAAGTGTAAATAAATTATTGTTGGTGTTGTTGACTATTAAACCTGTGATGGCTTTGTGTCCTGTGTAGGGGGAGTGAAAGACTCTCATCCGTAGATTAGCGCAGGTTCCATAGTCCACAGGGTATCACTGGGATTTCTCAGCCTTATACTTAGGGACGGGTCATTAGCTGTTTGAGGGATGGAGGAGGGTTGGGAATTTTTTCTCCGCAGCATATATTTTTTTCGGCGCAAGACGCTGCAGGATTTTTTTTTTTTTTTTGCCATCTGATGGTAGAGTTTTTTTTTCTTTGCCTTTTTGTTTTGCAGGAATGTTTTTTATTTCAGGCTTAAATCTGTGCGCAATTTTTTTTTTTTTGGTATTTGCCCAACCCATTCCCCATTCCCAAATATCGTCCGTCCCTTATGTACTGTAGCCCCTCTCATGTTCTTGCTATAGAATGTATTATATTGTACGCGCTGAACTTTATCTTGTAACTATAAACACTCCTAATATGTTTGTTTTTAGATATGATAAGAATATGTTCTAGACCATTAGTTTTTACCATAGTATTGTTTCTGAAACAATGGCTACGTTTTTTCATCTAGATATTAACTTGAATCATTTCCAAGCATGGGAAATTTACACTATTCAAATCGATGAAGACTAAGAGTCGCAAAAACTTCCATCGGCATCAGTTGATATTTGAAGATTTAAAAACTAAAAGAAATTTAGTCGCTATCAAGAAAGAGATGATTTATGTAACACAGGTTACATGTTTGACAAAATGGTTCAATTTACATATCAGGCAGATAAACAAAGTTCATATACAACCAAGGAACAAAAGATGAAAAATTAACAAAATAGAAAGCGAGTTGGGATCATCCAGATAGCAAAGGCTAAACTCGTGGATAACCTAGTGGTTCTATAACAATTTAGGAATGGCCGTGTAAACTTTTCGTGTTATGCGCGTATACCCATGCCACAGACAGTATTTTTTTTGTTGTTGTTTTAAAATCAATATCAAGATATTTTAATTCAAGATATTAAAAGTAACGAAGCCCAATTTATAACTCGGGTATTCCACAGGAAGCCCAAGTAAAATGATACATTTGTAGGTATCTGAACAAAAAAATGTATTTAACTTGACAAACATTTTAGAAATGTGAACCAGTATTTTGTGTGGTTGAGCTCATTTCTTTCTGACGGTATTACTTTGTATAAGATTTTGTTTACAAACTTGTCTGGTGGCAAAAACCATGCTTTCTTTTCAATGTTTTTTTAATTACGGACGCGATGCGTGGTATTTGCATATGGTTTACATCTTAAACGCGTGAATGAATCCGGTATCGACATTTGATTGGTTGTGATTTAACACGTGATCTCTAGCTGGCGCGAAACTTGAAAGCGCGCGATTTCAAGAGTGTTATATTTATAATTATTTTCTTTGAATTGTGTTCTCTGGCAAGCGTGCGAGAATCTTATCAGCTGAATTCGCCCTGAAAACGTTCAATTCTTGCTATAATTTTTAAGTATCGCCATATTAAGTCAACAGTTACGATTTCTGAGCCAGTATTTGGTTCTCATGATATAAAACTTGATATTTGTGCAACATATATATCTCGCTCGACAATCGACGAAGCCAAAAGGAAGTAGATGGCTACAAGTATTCGAAGAACAACTCGGGGTAGGCCACCACTTCGTGCACGCGCCCAGCAAGTTAATTCGGTGACAGTGAAGCATTCAGAAGAGAAAAATGGAATTTACAGTCCGATCTCAGACGTGGATAAGGATTTTAATCCCAGCTTCACCCCAGACTATTTCTCACGAGAACAAAGGACAACAATTCAACGACCTCAGGTTTAAATGAAAGCTTCCGTCTTTTAACACAAAATTTATTTGATTTATATACTGCATTTGTAGTACACAGCTAACCTTATTGCTTTTTCATTGAAATAAAGGCAAAACGAAGACTAGATTTGGACGAAACTTCTGCATATCCAGTGAATTTCAAGGCCCCTCGAGGAAGAGGACGAAAAAGGACTCGAACTTTTTCTCAAACCACGAGTGGAGGTAAAATAATTAATAGAACTCATCTTTGTGATTCTGATGCAGAAAGGGTCTGCAGAAAGTATGAAATGTGTTATTCTTGGTTTCGTAAAGATTGGAAAGCGAAAGTTTGTTGTGTGACAATTTAAGTGTTTCGCGTTGCAACCATAGCTTTGTTTGTTTTGTTTCGTCACCTCATTTTTACCCCATGAACCCATTCGATTGTTTGTACATTTTAAACTTAGCATGGTATTGGCTTTCAACAAGCTGTTCATTCAGAACCGAGTCTTGCGTTTCACGGTTACAAAACTAAAAGTATTCGATTCACAGTTGCAATAAAAAAGAAATTATATATTCATTGTAAATATGATTAAAAATAGCCTATTCGCGCGGTTATGGTTCGATGTCCAGCATATTCTAGATCATGTTGCGATCTTTACATACACTGCACGAAAACTCTCTAAATATCATTTAGTCTTGTGTCGTATTTTAAAAAACATATCCTGCTTGGTAAAGGTCGAGTCAAGTATTTTCTCGGTAATTAGGAGTGAACTATATCCATTATAAGTTTTAATGATGGTTGCATATTATTTTTACTAATGAGTCAAGCTTTCTGCCTCTGGCGATTTTGGCTGAAGAATTTGATTTTTGTAACGAATTTATTGCTAATCAAAACATTGAATGATATTTTTAAAATGTGTTTTTCCTTTCTTTTTTTCGCTTTTCAGTGCGATACCGACCAGTTGTTCCCCTGGTAGAGAAAACCCGGTATGACACCTCTCTTGGTATATTGACAAAGAAATTCGTGGGGTTGTTAAGAGGTACACCCGACGGGGTGTTGGACCTCAATGGAGCAGCAGACTTACTGGAAGTGCAGAAAAGAAGAATATACGACATCACGAATGTACTTGAAGGCATTGGTCTCATTGAAAAGAAAGCAAAAAACAATATTCAATGGAGGTAAGAAATCGTGCTGCTTGATCCTTTTGCTCTGCATCGATGACCAATGGGTGTTTTGTGGATAAAACCAGATGTGCTCCGCTGAATTTTGTTTTGAAAACACTTCAAACGCTCATTATGAAAATATTTTATTTTTGGCAAAAATATTGGGAAATCTCAAAATAATTCAGATTCTTTTTCTGTTTCTTTTTGAGCATTTATATGGATTTTTTTGTTTAAAAATAATAATAATTACTGGCCATTTTCTAACCCATATCTATATTACTGCCTTCTTGTCAAGTACATTTCCTGAACTCAAACTTGTTCCTTCATACAAAATTCATTCCATTAATATATATAATATTGCAACTAATAATTCATATTTTCCTTGTATTCCCTTTGTCAAAAATTCTTGAGAAATGTATGTACACAAGACTTGTATTTTCATGTTAAAAACAACAAAATAAATAGTATATAAGAAATGATTTGGGTTTAGAAATTAAAACTGTTTACATCCTTAGCAATTGTTGAAACTATTGATTAAGAAATAAAACATTTCTCTGTCTCCATATCTTGGTGAAAAATGAGAACATTTAGGAGAATTTAAGAGCAAATCAGTTACAACCTGAGATGCAGTTGATCATTTTGAATTTTAATGTTAAAATTTCCCTTCCTTTCAAACTTTTAAAAAGCCTAGGATAACTAACACAGACTGATGTATTGCAGTTGCAATAACTGGGTCAACTGAAGCATTACCTGTTGGATATAACTATTTCAGATATGTACAGAGATCTCCTCGAAATAGTTGCAATAATAAAGAAATTAGGTATTTATTGTAAATATGATTAAAAATAGCCTATTCATGCGGTTATGGTTTGATGCCCAGCATATTCCAGATCAGGTATCGATCTTCACATGCACTGCACGAAAACTCTCTAAATATCATTTGGTCTCGTCATATTTTATGTCTTGAAAAACATATCCTGTTTCGTAAAGGTCGAGGCAAGTATTATTTTTCTCAGTAATTAGGAATGCACTATAGCAATTATAAGTTTTAATAATGGTTGCATATTATTTTATAATTATTTATACAAAAAAATCCATATAATGCTCAAAAAGAAGCAGAAAAAGAATCTGAAACATCTTGAGATTTCCCAGTATTCTTGCCAAAAATAAAATATACACTGTTTTTCAATGCCTTGTCGTTTTGTTTTGATTTCTCATCATTTCAAATGGCTCACAACAAAAAGAACAAATTGAGGCTGACTTTTAGCCAAAGAATTAAGAACAATGAGCCTCGGCAAAGTTTACTGGTTCTTATAAAAAGCACTTAATAAAGGATGTACCTGCTCAAGAATTTTCACAAACTTTGCTTGGATTTTCACCACTGAGGCTATCAAGGCACTGATATATTTTTTTTTTATTTCTTTTATAAAAATATCATTTTCTGACTTAACAAAGAGAAAGGCTATATGTACAAAAATGTATGTATAGATTTATTTCTTTAAGAAACTGCCAATTCTCACAAATTGGAGAAAGCCAATGATATTGCTCACGTCATTTTCATGCCTCAACAACAACATCAACATTTTATTTGCACCATTAAAGTGTATGTTTACTTCAGTTTCCCTATATTTGTATCTGTTAACATTTCTGATTTTGATAACATTTCCAATAAATATAGATTTTTAGGTGTGGAATGCTCAGTGTCTAAATTAACCATAGTTTTCTAGATAGAAGGCATGTCAAGTTGTATTTTGTATAGCTTTCCCTAATTATTTACAAATGTGTACACTAGTTAGTAGTAGCGTCATATTTTTTTTTCTAAAATTAATATGAACCAGTGGATTTTGTCTGACAATTATTCCTTAACTCTAAATATGAAAGCTTTCTAGTTTATCAGTGGAACAATACTGGAAAATTATAATCGCTTCAATTATTGACTTCAGGTTTTATTTCTTGCTATGGTAATATCCTACCTATTTAAAATCAATCTAAAACATCTAAATCACACCAGTTGTGTCTATTTTTTACTCTTGAAAGCTTGAAGCTAGCTATTTCATAAAAATTAATGTCGAAAAGATATATTATCAATTTTAGTTTTGGTAAAAGATAGAAAGCTTTCTATCTGTCCTCATTCTTAATAAAAAATAAATAAATATAAAATAAATACTTTATTTAACGTCAATTGTGAAGGAAGTGGTTGCCCTGCATTCTTCCTAGCCAGAGGCTAATGTTTAATCGCTCGACAGCTCAGATCTTGGCGTTAAAGTCGAATTTGCAGAGGGAGGAAAACCGGACTACCCGGAGAAAAACCCTTGAAGTAAGATTGAGATTGACAAATCTCAGCCCACATGCGGAGCCCAGGAATTGATCCTGGGTCACAGAGGTGGGAGGCACAAGTGATGACCACTATGCCAACCTGTCTCCCCAATTTATTTCTTGTACTAAAATAAATGTTTTTGCTGTTAGAGACTTTTATCTGCTTAACTCTGCAGAAACCAGAGACAAGCTCTATCTTCATGGGAAACGTAGCAAAATACTGTAATTTAGCTATCTTTTTACATTCCTATACACTGATTTGTGTCTTATAGCTTGCTTGCACACTCACTTTATGCTAGTCTTGTGTACTTGCACTCTCATTTAACTGGCATATCATAAAATTCCGAAAATAAGACCCAGGCTTATATTTTTCAAAAGCCCTTTTTGAGGGGCTTATTTTTGGACGGGCTTATATTCGGAGGGGCTTATATACGGAGGCAAATTTTTGTTTCAGAATAGGCTAGGCTTATACTTGGAAGGAAATTTACGTCAGTAATTTGCACAAAGTTTTTATTGAAACTCACGTGATGTCTGCTACATGACCTGGAGGTAGATCTTTTAAAAACTCAGCCAAGCAAAGAGTGAAGCATGAACTTCGGAAACTTCAATAAACTGTGAACTTTATTGACATTTGGTATACTTAGTAATCTTTTGAACATAAATAAAGTTTTGTTCCTGTAGCATTTTTGCTTTGTTTAATTTTTCATTTGAGGGCAATTTCCAAGTATAAGCCCCAGGGGCTTATATTCAGAGGGGCTATTTAATGGAGGGGTTTTTGTGTTTTAAGTTTGAGGGGCTTATACATGGAGGGGCTTATTTTCGGAATTTTACGGTATTTTACTGACTCATTGGTTGTGCGAATCTTTCAACAGAGGCTCTTTTGCTCAATCAGAGCAAGATGCTGGAACTGTATCTGCTGTGGCAATGGATCTCCATACTGATATTGCAGATCTTGAAGTGAAGGAAAATCTTCTTGACCAGCTTATCGAAAATTGCAAAGCAGAACTCAAGCAGTTAACAGAAGATTCTGAAATTGCAAAATATCTTTTCATAGTTTTTATAAAACTGTCAGTTTGTTTGAAAAGTTTATTGTTTTCTATATATGACTATAAGAGTTCAACCAATTCTTAAACCACCAAGAACTTTAGGGATGGTGGTATTAAATCAAATATGTACAAAAATGCCAAATTGATTATCAAAGTTGCTTTCCTAGACTGAATAATTATTTTTTTGAAAGAGTACTTGTAGTATATCTAGATGTAGAATATGCGCTGGACTAAAAGCCCTTGTGAAGCTTAATTAGCATTTAGACCTCAACTCTTTTGATGGATAGAGATGACGAAATATTGGAGTTGGCATCTTAAATCTCTCCACAGGTAACATAAATACAATAGAGTTTTCAAAGCATTCAATGGGACAATAAAAATGTTATTTCTGCTATAATAATACAGTATAAACATGAAAAAGAGTTTCTGTTCTAATTGGCTGAGAGCAGTGCAGTTTAAGTGTAACACTGGTGCAATACTAAGGCAATGATACCAAGTAAAACAATGACAAACGTTTTGCACAGAACTTTGAAACAAAGTTTTCCAAAAAATGTAAAAACTTGTTTCAAGAAAGATCATCAAACACTTCCTTCATGTTTTTATGTTTATAGTGATATAATAATCATGTTTTTTCAATTTGAAATTAATTTGCAATATCAGCATTTTGAAAAAGTTACTTGTGCAAATAAATTCCAAATTGAACTCAAATCCAAATAACTACCTATAGAAAAATACAAAGCTATAATATAGATTATAATAGCTATGTACAGCTATAATATAGCTAGAATATAGATTCCTTAACTGTTCATACAACTGCATATGTGACATATCGCGACATCAGGGATGTCAATGCATTCCGAGATCATACTCTTATTGCAATAAAGGCACCACCTGAGACACGACTTGAAGTACCTGATCCAAAAGAGGTATGAGTGAGTTTGCTCTTGTTCTCTGAAATATTTATAAGGATCAGGATGAGAAGTAGATATGGGGTTTGGACTAAGGGGGAGAGGGAGAGATGAGAAGAGGGGGTAGCGGGAGGGGGTGGGGAAAATGGGTGGTGGCCAGTGACGAGAAGGGGAGAAGTTGGAGAGGATGGTGAGAAGTGAGGGGTGGGAACCTTTTATTTCAAAATAATTATCCACAGTGGAGTATTTGGAGAAAATTTAACAAAATATAGTATTGATGCTATACTCCTTAATGGTACAAAGATTACTATAAATACACAGTATGGTTTCCAATGCATTCACACATGGAATATTACTCAATCACTGCTCAGAATTTGTAAAATCTAGATCGGATCATCGGAGTGATCAGTGTTTGGAAAATTATTAGTAAAGAACAGTAACCAGTTCAAAAACATTTTCTGAACATATTCTGAGGCAAAACAATCTACATATGATGTAAGGCAAAATAACTTGTGGTGAAACAAACATGGTCCAAAATGACTTGAATTTATTTTAAAGTGCTCATTAACATATTACTAAAAAAAGCAAGAATTTGTTTGGCAAGCAAAATTACTAACTATAGAATAATTATTTTTTCTTTTAAGACTATACAAATCTGGCTAAAGAGTGTGAGAGGACCTATTGAGGTCTACTTATGCCCTGATGAAAAGAACAGTCCACCAAATTCTCCTATGAAAGAGCTTTCACCCATCAAATCACCACCTGCAATGCCAAATCTTAATCAAGATAAAAGGGCCGAAGCTTCAGCCGATTACAACTGTCACAATGAATCTTGTGAAGAAAACTCTGATGGCAGTCTTCAACAGTATAATGTGAATGAAATTTTTCCTCGAAGAGCTCTTTTTCTTCAGTCACAAGACACTGTTCCAGCTGACATTGATAGTGAATCACTTATTGAACTGACACCATCTTTAACAGATGAAGATTACAGTTTCTTTAGTCTGGATGAAACTGAAGGAATTGTTGATCTTTTTGATGATTTATTTTAAATACATCAAGTACCAGGGTTGTAACAAGGGATATTATTATAATAACACTTGTGAATAAATTTGTAAATTGTAACACTAGAATTGAAAAAAGACTGACGTTTCGGACTAAAGTCCTTCGTCGGAG
>JAOBAY020130744.1:0-15859 GCA_025331085.2 Zoanthus sociatus | reverse complement strand
TAACAGTCGTAATGTTTTCAAACATCACATAAATTTATATATTGGGCTACCTGTGGCACGACCCATAAAAAAAAAAAAAGCCAGTTGTCCAATAAGGTTAAAATTATGAGATATCATTGCATTTCCAGAATACAAAGTATCAATATTTTAAATTTTCATGGCAAAATGACAATTCATGTATGTACATGTTGTAGTTAATTTTTAACTTAAGTTAAAATTTAATTTTAACTTTATCATTATTCCTACTAGTTAATGCTATTATTATTATTATTATTATTATTATTATTAAACGTTGTCTAACTATCTATTTTTTTCGCACTAATTAGTTATTTACTTTTACGAGGTTCTGTTTTTAATCAAATAAAAAAAACATGTCTTTTTGTTGTATGTTCTTCACTATTTTTCTCTGTCTCTTTTCCTTGTCTTGCCTGACTTCTCCTAATTCTAACCCTAACCCCACTTACTATCTACATCCCCATCTAAGTACTGTATGTTACCCCCAACCCACTGACGAATCAATCAACGTATACATATTTTTACAAAAAAAATTTATTCATATATATATATATATTCATTGAGATTTGAACCTCTATATTTTGGATTTCAACTCAACTATCACTACCACTACATCACAAAAAGAAATCAATGCTAATTCCTCTTATGTTTTCTATTTTTACCACTTTTTCAATCCTAACAAAATCATATAAATAAAAAAAACATCAACTAGCGAGAAAAAAAAAGTAGTTACGAAAAAAATTAAGTTATAAACATAAACATAAACATAATATGTTGTGAGAAAAAAAATACAACTTAGAAGAATAAAAACTAGTGATAACAAAAATTATCTAGTGGGAAAAAAAATCACTACTTATAAAAAAGACTAGTTTGAAAAACTTAACAAGTAAAAACCAAAATTTAAATTGAAAAATCAACTGCAACACAGCAAAAGCATCAGCAGATTTATAAATAATGGAAACTTTATTTTCTTATCGATACAGTTGTAAATCTCACTATGTATAGGCAATAAACAACTAGCTACTTGAATTGTTACATGAGTAATATAATCTCAATGTTTATTTACATGGAATAAAAATAATAATAATAATAAAATCAAATAAAAATAATAAAAAGAAGAATAAAAAGTTAGAATTTTAGTAGCTCTGGGACATCCCAAGTCTTATTTCTGCAGCAAAATATAAAATATGTTGCTCTAATTATAAGATTAATTATTTTTCTAACAATATAAAGTTGATGTTTTTTATCAATTCCAATGTCATTCATCATGTCAAGAAATGTTGAGCATTCATCAGAGAAAATGCCTAGAGAACTCATGGAGAGGTTAACAAATTTAACACATCTGTAGGCGCTTTTTAAGTCATTAACTAGGTTCTTGTATTTTTCTCGTTTACGCGTTGCATATAATAATAATAATAATAATAATAATAATAATAGTAATGACTTTATTTAGGTCTCATTTTATTTAACTGGCCAAAGGCCTACTTATTGGGCACATCATCTGTACCACTACAAGGTAGACAGAGACGTTTCACATGACAGACACACACGTGTACATAAACACACATATATCTCTGAGGACCTACAGTTTAAATATCATCCTTGTCCAAGAAGATGCGAAAGTCTAACCATTTGCAGATGTTAGAGCAAAAGAAGCATCTTCTCCTCAATTATTTTAAGACCCTGAGTGTTATCCAGCTGAGTATTGAACTCAAGCCTCATGCACAGTAGACTGGCACGTTATCAACTAGGCTAACCAGTTGGTGGTCAAGTGGCTTTTGTAAAATAACTTTGAGTTCACAGTAATTTTTTTTTTCTTACTTGCTTGATACTTTGCAGATCATGAGAGAAGTTGCTTGGGTTATATTTGATGAAATCCACTACATGAGAGACAAAGGTATGGGAGTCTAGTATAGAGGGCGTGGGTTTAATGATTGAAACCATGATTGTAATGTTGATTAATTTTTAAATAGTCATCAGTTTGGGCAATGATTTGAAGGAAATAAGTACCTTATAATGTATTAAACCTACCCATTCTTTCTCTTCCTCAAATCTCTACTTTCTGTCCATTCTTAGATGAAGAACTGCTGCATACAGTGATCGATCCTCTGCACCTGCTGCCGTAGGCTATGGAACCAACTCCCACAGACTATCAATTTATCCAAAACCTTGGATTCTTTTGAAATTAAACTTAAAACACATCTTTTTTAAATTGACTATGATATCTAAAAATAATTTTATTATAATATTGTTTTTGTTTTCTCAAGATCATTATTTTTTGCTTCCTTTTGATCATTTTAGTTTTTGTTGATTGTAATTAATTTAAAAAGCATTGAGACTTTTGTTTAATGCATTTTATTTATTAGATATTATAGGTATTATGATTCTTGTTATTGTTATTATTATTAGTAGTATTATTAAGTTTACTTATTATTATTATTAAATAACTACTAAATACTGTCATCTTTTCAATGCGACAATATTTGAGAAGAATTCCGAGTACATGACAGGATTTGAATCTGTGGGTTGGCCTTTTCAACAACAGGGCGATGCTTTATCCACTGGTTCTACATGGACTCTAAGGAGAGTAGGACATCCTTCAGTCTGTCTTCCAGAAGTCTTTATATCTGAGGAGTGAACCAGTTCATCTAGCACCCTGTCTTACATTGTCATAAAGAAGGTGCTTGGTGATACAAGCTCGCTCCATGTGCCTGACATGATCAAGCTACTGCAGTGTCCATGCTTGCATGCTCAACACCTCTGTATCAGGCACTTTC
This sequence comes from Zoanthus sociatus, assembly GCA_025331085.2. Lineage (NCBI taxonomy): Eukaryota > Metazoa > Cnidaria > Anthozoa > Zoantharia > Zoanthidae > Zoanthus > Zoanthus sociatus. The sequence goes on along the minus strand of JAOBAY020130744.1, from coordinate 13,067 downwards.
TCTTGGATGTACAGAATGCTCAGATGGCATCTCATTAGGAAACTGTTCAAGACTCTCTTTTCATGCTTTGCGTAGGTGATTCATTACTCACTGCTGTAGAAGAGTGTGAGTAGCTTCCAGCCCTGGTAGACACACAGCTTGGACCTCTCAGTCTGGTTAACTCGTAAACACTATAAAGTCTACAAAACCTTACTAGTTACATTGCCAGCCATTGGAATCCCTGTCATTTGTTACATTTAAATCATGACCTGTGAGGCTCTGTTGAGAGAATGCTGTTCACAAACCTATAAAAACATAACAGATGACCTCATTCACCATGTAGCTTAGTGGATAACTTTATTAAAATAAATATAGATAACTTTGTTGTCAAATGTATAAAGTACAGTTTTCACTTGATTGCAATTTCTGTTATTACGTTCATTCACTTGAATGTCAATAATGCTTTATGTTTAACTGCTGTTTTCATGCTTAATTTTTGTTTAAATTCAAATGCAGTGTTATTTCATTAGTTTAAATTTAACGCTATTGATGACCAGTTTAGAAAAAAATAGATTAAGAAATTCCATTATCTTGTTTTTATTAGAGCGTGGTGTTGTATGGGAAGAAACAATAATCCTGTTGCCAGACAATGTACATTATGTGTTCCTTTCTGCGACTATTCCCAACGCTTCACAGTTTGCCATGTGGATTGCACACTTACACAAACAAGTAAGATTAGTTTGTTATTGTTTTATCACTTTCTAGCACACATTTCTTTCTCCCAAACCCTCATCAGTTTTTTTGACACTTTCATCTTTTCTCCTTTTTAACTCCTTTTCTCTCTGCTTTTCTTCCTAATATTCAAACACTCATCTCCTCCCAACGCCCCTTATCCCTTGTCAACCCCCTTTCTTCATTTTTAACCCCTTTTCCCACATTATCGATTCTCTGCCAGGTAAGGGATACTATTTCAATAGGTCGTGTAAAATGAATCTCTTCTATTTTCAGTCATGTTTCCTACCGACCCCTTACAATTACTTCCCTTTCTTTTTTTTTTCTTTATAACTATCTAGCTTTTCCTATCTAGCTTTCTCGTTCCTTTCTCAGCACCATGTCCCACATACCTCCTTCCTGCCCCCTCTGTGTTTGTCTGTCACCTTTCCTACTTGCTTCCTCTCCTTAGCTTCCACCCTTCCATCTTTACACAACTGAAAACAGAATTTTCCTTGCTCAATCCCGTGTCCCACATACTTCCTTCCTACCCCCTCTCGAGTTCCTCTGTCACCTTACCCTCCTTTACTTCCACTCTCCCTCTCTTTACACAAAAGAATTTTTCCTTTCTCAACCCTAGATGCCCTTCCTACCCCCTCTTGAGTTCTTCTGTCACCTTTCCTTCTTGCTTTCCCTCCTTTATTCCCACTCTTCCTTTCTTTACACAGTCAATAGATTTTCTCTTTTTCAACCCCATATCCTCAAACACCTCCTAAAAGCACTCCTATTTGAACTCTTCCTTCTTTACTTTCACTCCCTTCTTCTAACACTTCTCTATTTCCTTCTTAATTTTTTTGTTTCTTCTCTCCGGCTTCAATTGTCCTTATTACCTCCTCCCTATCCCAGCTATTTTGTTTCCTTTTCCCATCACATTCTAATCTGTTAATCCCTTCTTCTCCTTCTTCCTTGCTTGTTGAAACTATAACGCCCTTTCTCTCTACAGCCTTGCCATGTGGTGTACACAGACTTCCGGCCCACCCCACTACAGCATTATATCTTCCCAGCTGGAGGTGACGGTCTCTTCCTTGTTGTTGATGAAAAGGTAAATAAAATGAGAAGACGTTATTTTTTACCCAATTTTCTTTGATTAACAATTCACAGTAAGCTAAAATAATGTAAAAGAAATCAAAATGAATTAAGTTTTTTTTTCTAATTAAAAAGTATTTAAATGGCATCAGGAATAACGCAAATTTGCAATAACAATTAGTTATAAAATAAAAGTGTTTGCAACATTATTTAAGATTTTGAAAGGTGCATGAAAATATCGGTAAAATTACTTGTTATCATTATTACTATTATTATTAATATTATGTGGATCAATAAGTTAATAGTTATCTTGACTATTGAAGTAATTTTGTCACTTTATTCTTAGAATTACAATGTAACAGCTGATTAGGTCTAGCTAGGCATTATCAGCATGACATAGCTTACAAGCAATCTTAAGTCTACATAGAAGTTAATAAATAATAGTTAAAGTAACACTTTTATGGAATGTTGGAATGTAGTTTAGATAACAATCACAAGATTTAGTATAGATAGCGCATTTGTGCTGTTATTAACTTAAAGCTACTAAACTTGGCACTACAGCAAGGCCATGTTGGTAGGAGATATACCTTTTAAATCTACCATAAATAATACAGATCATAAATGTTAGCATCTGTTAAACCTGTTTGGTTCTCTGGGTGTCTAATCAGTATGACAAAGTTAACAAATACCAGTTGTTCGTTTAAACATACTAGGATACATATTATGGTGTACTCTATCAATTATGTTGAGTGTGCAGTGTTGAAGTGGTTAGTTTTGAGGCAGGCTGGAATCGTTGTTATGATATTCACACTTCCCACTGCTATTGACCCAGATTTAATCCTTCTTTATGCATGCAGAGAGAGAGTGGTCAAACTCAATCTAATCGAACTATTTTTCTCTTGTAACTAAACATTAGCTAGTTGCGTTTGGCCGGCCTGATTTAACGAAGGGGAAACCTTTTAGTTTCTTTTTCTCTCGCCAGATTACGTAAGAAAAATTTGTAATTGTAAAAGAATGAGGATTAAAACCTTACCTCGCCCCAATTTAACTATAACCTTAGATATTGTAGGTAATCCATTGTTTTATTAAACATTTTTCATTAAACTCGTGATTAAATCCATTGAGTCAATCATTAGTGTAATTAGTACCTTATATAACTTGTTTTAAACTTCCTAAAAATAGTTTAAGTGTATTGCAGTTTTCACGTTTTGTATCAAATCAACAGTTTTGTTGTACCGCTTCTTAAAAGAAGTGTTTAATGTTGTTTAATAAGCAGCCTTCGTAGATAAACATTCTGCGCCTGCAATTGGTCAAAATCGATCACGTGATTTTGGTTTATCTGTCACTAACTGGCAAGACAGTGGAGTTGGTTTAACCATGGCCGAGTCTTTAATAAATTGAAACCACTGAATATATGAATCAAAATTATTTTTACTGAGCTTCTACTCCAGCGAAAGTTGTCATTTATCAGAGTATACACTCAAGTTATAAACACTGCTGATGAATTCTAAAACATGGTAATTTGTTAAGTTTCTTTCACGGTTTGTCAAACTTAATTGAATATTTCGCTACTTGGTTCTGAAAATTATCTTTGCTACTAATTGCTCCTAAAAATTATCTCATTTGCGTTAATTTTTAAAATTTCCAATCTTTTTTTAATATTTCTTCATGTACACTTTTTTTGTATTTCTGTTTGAATTAACTTGCGCCCTTTTAAGTATGTACAGTACTTACTTGATTTAAAGATTCCTGTTTGTTCAAACTCTTGCTTTAAGCTCGTTAAATCATGTATCGTGTCTTGGAATGCAGTGAACTCAGATTGCATATTAAAAGGCTTAGTTACTTTCAGTTGGTAATTTTCGATTCGTGCATTATTCAAATTTCTCGTTCATAATATCGCCAGCACGTGGGTGTGTTTGTAAACGATCCACTTGCATCCAGTAACTAACCCTTAAACAATTGTGTGCTGTTTCAGGGAGACTTTAGGGAGGAAAACTTTCAGAAGGCGATGGCTGTGATCAGAGATGGAGGAAATGACCCTGGTTCAAGAAAGGGAAGAAGAGGAGGAACAAAAGGTGAGTACTTCAAGTAGGAAGATATATAGTGGATGATGGCTGAGGGGAGCCATCAAAGTAGGCCTAGATACAACTTTCCGGGTATTTTGTGACATATTTGGAAGTTTCGAGAAATTTTGAAAATCAGAAGAAATATAGAAAAACTTGTAAAGTTTTAGAGTAATTGTCACATATATTTACTTGTTAAAAACGGAAAAATGGTTTTATAATCTTTTACCGTATTGTTTTCCCAAGTCTTCAGTTTTTTGGTAATTTTAGAGTCCTTTTGTTCTATTTATGGGCCAGCGATACTGCATATTCAGCAGATTTAGCACTCGGTAATAAGTTCTATATCTCACAATTCCATTCATACGGCAATGATAATGGCGGACGAAATAATCGAAGTGGAATGCAGAGAAGACAAAGTAAATTCAGTTTTATCTTATTTAAAACATTAGAACACAATTAATATTCCTGAGAAATTTAGAAAATTGTCAAGAAATTTTGAGCAAATAAATGGGAAACTTAGGAATTTTGTTTAAAACCTTTTATCATTAGATAAATGTTTAAAAATGTTAAATAACAAACGTTTTTGGTCGACTTGACCATCATCAGAAAGACATTTAAAGGCGTTTTGATAAGAATTTCCAGAAAGAAATTTAGAGCTTTTTTGAGATATTTTTAATTTGGCCTACATCAAAGCTAGAGGTAACATGTAAGTGCTTTAAATTATTCTGTGTCGTGATTTATTTGTTATATTCAAATGTTTTTGTTGCAAGGTCCGTCAAATGTGTTCAAGATTGTAAAGATGATTATGGAAAGGAGCTTTCAGCCAGTCATCATCTTCAGCTTTAGTAAGAAAGAGTGCGAAGCTTATGCACTTCAGATGTCCAAATTAGACTTCAACTCAGGTATGGTTTGACTTTCTCCCTTTACTTTACAAGCCTTCTAAAGTTCCTTTTTCTCCCGATTATAACTTATTTGAGTATTGTTTCATTGTTTTTGTAAATCAAGAAGAATAATTTTCGTTGTGAAACAATTAATTGATTAGAAAAATCTTCTTTGTTGTTGTTGAGTCGAGTGAAGTGAAGTGAAGCAAAATTTTCAGGTAGCACACAAGTTTGATTTGAAAGTTTTAAACTTCAAAGAAAAACTTACAGTTTTAGACTGACAAAAGGGCTTGCAATATCAAATGTCGTTATAAATTTTAAACACTACTATTTATTATTTGTACTAAAAGCTTCATGTGCAAATATACCAAGTAGCCGGCGGTTAGAGGCCCAGTAAGCGGTGTTACATAGCAGCCTTTTAATGAAACCTTTTAATGAAACCACTGGTTAGGCACTTTTTAGTGATAGCATAGCTTTGTTGATTCCTCCATGTGGAAACCACGTGTTAATTCGATTCCCAGCCAGACCAACATTTAGCCTTACAAAATAATTTGGGAGAAGGTGCTTCTTTTGCTTCAACATCTACAAAATGATGGTTATCGCCTTCACTTTGTCTCAGATACGGGCTTTAAAGCGTGGACTGAACTTCTCAACCCTTTGTTGGGGGATTTAAAATAACCCCCACACATCTGTCTCAAAGACTATTTTGAGAATCCTTGATATCTAATCGTATGCAAGTTGCTGTAGCAAATGGTACCGGTCTAAGCTTTCACCTTGTCTATCCTTTTAAAGTGAATTGGAACATATGATACTATAAATTTTTCATTTTTCTGACTTTTGTTTCTATGTAATGTGTTTTTCTTGTTTCAAACGAGTTTCCTAGTGTAAAATTTAAAACTTTTTATTGTAAATCTAGGAAGTTAGTGTTGTCTGATACATCCTAATATCACTATAAAATTACGCAATCATGAGTTATTTTTTTATTGCTTCAGCACAAGAGAAAACATTGGTTGAAGAGGTTTTCAATAATGCCATTGACTGCCTTTCAGACGAAGATAAAAAATTGCCGCAGGTTTGTGAATCGTGGTTCAGTTTTGATAAAGTTGTGCAATTATCTAACGCTTTGCTTGTATGCCCCTACAACCTGCAAATGATGACGAAGATGATTAATATAATGTTGATAGTGTTAGTATTCTGTAGCTAAGCTTTGTTCACTTGAAATAATCAGGTATTTTGCCTTTTTTTTGACACAATTATTAATTTTGGTCTTGTTAACTCACAATGAGTTTAAATCCTGACCAGACCAAAGAATTGTGTCAAAAAAGGCAAGAAACCTGATTATTTCAAGTGAACACAGCTAAACTACAGAATACTAACACTGTCAACATTATATTAATCATCTTCGTCGTCGTTATGTTTATTACTAGTATTGATGATTTTCGCAATTGTCATCATCAACATCATTATCTTAAAGATCGTCTTCGTTATTATCGCTGTTATATGAATCACTACATCACCATGATCATTGCCCTCGTCATTTTTCTCATATTAATCACCGTCGACTTTCTTTTATGAATCACGTCGTCGTCATCATCATCAGCATCTCCATTATCATTATTGTCATATTAATCATCATGATTCATCGTTTTTCATTTCAACAGAATACTTTACTGCATACTACATATAAGATGAAGTTATAGTTTCGTTTGGTACCTCTCCTTCATATTGCTGTATTTTTCCATTCTGGCGAAATCATACATTATACCACATAGACACACTTGATATTCCATACGGAAGAAACAAGGAATTCCCCTATTATGTGTAGGAAACCCTTTATGTTTGGGAAAAACCCTTATGCAGGGCTGGAAATAATTTTTTGCACTTGAAAGGACATATGTCCTACCAAAACAACATTCTGGTCGGACAGAGTAAAATTTTGGTCGGACATAACCTGAAACAAAAGGTTGACTTTAATTATCTTTCAATTACCGAGCTATCGCTTTTCTTTCCTTGCAATTTGTTCGCATTTCTGTTGCTCAGAATACCAATAATAGATAGCAAAATATAGGCGATTTGACAAAAAAACAACAACATAAAAGTCTTCCTTTGAAGTTAACAGCCTTACTGAACGAAAACAAAATTACTGCTGTTACTCCAACGGTTTCCTTAAGACAACAAAAAGTAACTTCTTCAGTAGTCATTCAAATATGGTAGAACAGTTACTCAGAAATAAACGAAATTGGCTATAAAATGTTATACAGTAACTCAACAGTGTTGCAAAGCATCTCCTGTCTCATGATCAACTTCATCACCTTCACTGAAAATGGCTTGGTCCTCATTGTCAGTGGTGTTGATGGACGAATCATTTGAAGATGTTGAAGACTAATATGAAAGCTTTGTATTAGCCCACTTCTTGTAAGCCTTTCTTGGTTTTTGCCACTTAGTTGTCGAGCATTGCCGGCATTCCAAGCTAAAACGGCTTAAGATGCATCAAAATCTTCCAGTAGAAGACCTTGAAGTCTTATTCGTAGGTCTTCCACCGGTGATAGGGAAAGTGACGCTCATCTTAAGTTTTGACTTGTTTAATGCGCTAAAAAACCGCTCCAGTTCGGCATTAGATACTGGTAGAGTAAACAATAGGCGTACTGGGAGGAGAATGTTAGCCCATTGCATTGCCCGCGATGAGTGAAACAATTTGTATTAAGTCACTCTATAATTGTTGATAGTTGGTTTTAGATAATCCAGAGAATGACTGCTCAGTTTCGTGCCACTCTTTTATGAGGTCTAGATCGAATGCAACCATTCCTTAGAGTTTAAGCGGGGATTGCAATTGTGCAGCATTTTTCAAGGCATGTTCATCGATCGCAACTGAATACTGAAAGTTGTACTTTTGTAACATTAAGAAGATTTACTTAGTTTGCTATATTTCTTGTTAAAAACAGATGGAATGTTCAACTTACAAAATGAACAGATCAATTTGCATACCTATTATGATAGAATATGGCACAATCTTTCGAAGTTTTCGATCTCAGTAACTGCTTATTTAATGTAGTGCTTACTGGTTTGAAAACAATTTTATACCTTCAGAAATATGAATTGTATTGTTAGCATTGTTTTGCCTTTTCTCTGGGTTACTTTTAAAGAAAAATGGGAAAACTGAGCAGAAATGCTGTCATTGAGCAGAAATGTTGGTCACCGTTATCGTTGAATATGAGCGTCGGTCACATAATACACTTCAGGATCTAGACGGATAGCTTTTAAACGCGCTGGGCATGTACAGCAATCACTGTAAGTGTAACCTAAACATTCAAATCAAGCCTCCATGATGTTTTATTACTTTGAAACTTTGAGTGAAAGGATCGAATATCCCTTTCCGAATAAAAAGAGTGCAAACTACGTTCATGTCAACATTGATCACTTACGAAAAGTCACTTACGAAAGCTACGAACTAAAGACATATATGGCGTCCCATGCGTTAAAACACAAATTTAATTACAGAGGATTTATATTCAATTTACATACCTATTATGATATAAAAAGTGCAAACTACGTTCATGTCAATATTGATCACTTACGAAAAGTTACTTACGAAAGATACGAACTAAAGACATATATGGCGTCCCAGGCGTTAAAACACAAATTTGATTACAGAGGATTTATATTCAAACTGAACTTTAAAAAAATCTTTATGCCATTATGAAAGGGTTATCAAGCGCAATATTTATTTTCATTGATTTCATATACGATCAAAAAATTGTCCAGACATCATGTCCGACCAAAGTTGGAATTTTGTCGGACATTAGCAAATTTTGGTCGGTCAATGTCCGATGACCACCACTTATTTCCAGCCCTGCGTATGTTTAGGAAAACCCCATGCAAATGTTTGGGAAACCCCTTACGTTTGGCAAAAACCCTAATGTTTTGGAAAACCAATATGTTTTGGAAACACCTTATGTTTGGTAAACCTCTTATTTTTGGGAACCCCCTTGTTTTTGTGAAACCCCTTATGTTTGTGAAACCCCTTATGTTTAGGAAACCCCTTGTGTTTGGGAAAACCCATATGTTTGGCAACCTCATGTCTGGGAATCCCCTAATGTTTGAGAAAACCGTTTATATTTTTTGGTTGTTTTTTGATACTTTAACAAGACATATTTTAGTCAGTTTTTACTTCTTTCTAGACAAAGTTACTAGATCTCGTTTTACAGGTTGAACATGTTTTGCCGTTGCTTAAGCGAGGGATTGGCATCCATCACTCGGGACTGCTACCAATTCTTAAAGAGACCATTGAAATTCTTTTCTCAGAAGGTTTGATAAAGGTGAGACCAAAATACCAGCAGGAGTATCATTTAGCCAGGATATGTAGTTTAACGTATGGAAATCTTAAATAACTGTTTTGGAGTTCGTGGTATTAAATTGATACTAAACATTTCAAACACATTTTAGGCTCTTTTCGCAACAGAGACGTTCGCCCTTGGACTCAACATGCCGGCTAGAACTGTTGTATTCACAAACGCTAGAAAATTTGATGGAAAAGATTTTAGATGGGTGAGTAAAAGCAAGTCTTTTTACAGTTTGAATTTTTAGCTCTTATTTGAGATACAATTCTTTTATTACCAGTTTTTGAAATACCTCGCTTTCCTTTTCTTTGTTTCTTCCATTAGCTTCCTGTTTAACTTTTTTCATGTTTCTTGTTTATCATCTTTATTTTTTTTTCTTTCCTGTCTTTTGCTTTTGTGCTTCAGCGCTTACTCCATCTTTCCACACCCACTAGTTTTCTCTTGTGTTTGCTTCCATGCTAGCCTCCCTCTTTCCTCGCCCAGACGTTTTCTTCACTTTTTTATTTTTTTTTATTTTAACTTTTTATCTCTCTCACATGTTTTCTTCTCTAGTTTATCTCTTCTGTTGCTTGCTTCACTTTTTTATTTTTGCTTTTTAAACCCTAATTTTTATTTCTTGCTTCCTTTCTTTCTTGTTCATCCCTTACTTCAGCCTGTCCTTATTTCTTAAGGTTTGCTTGCTATTTCCCCTTTCATCCTAACATAATTTTTTTCCTCCCTCCTTTCCAGTTTCTTTGATATCCATAAAACTAGCAATAACGCAGTGCAAGTGCCATCGAGCTTCGAGCCAACTTGCACTTCAAATGATCTTGTAACAAAATGGTTTCCTTCTGTCTTTCAGCTTTTCTATTTCCCAATAGTTTTCATAATGATAAGAAAAACATTGTACAGCACTCAACACCGGTAACCATGACGAGTTCTAGTGGAGGAGTGCCATATAACTCTTGCAAGACGCAATGGCTATATGCAGCACTTAAAAGGCATCAACCAGTATTATTTACATTAGTTATACACCTGTTGTTTGTGTAACTATAACATATTGTATTGTGCTCTAGATCACTTCCGGTGAGTACATCCAGATGAGTGGCAGGGCCGGTAGACGTGGTATTGACGATAGAGGAATTGTCATTATGATCATTGATGAAAAAATGGGTCCAGATGTTGGTAAAGGACTCTTAAAGGTGATTAGTTATTCCTCATTTACTACATGCAAACATTTCTTTGTTAGTTGCTCGGATGCCATTAATGCATTATTTTATTTTGATGTATTAATTTTTGGTTTCCAATTATTGCTCGTTGTAAGGTGTCTAACACTCTGGATTCCGCACTTGGAAAAATCTCATGTTTTTCCTTGAATAAAATAATAATTGTAAATTACTGTACATATCAGGGTACGAGTCTAATCATCGTCCTTTTGTGTCGCTTCCACACACATTCACATGCAACATTAACTAACAATGATACCAAACAATACCCCAAACTGTCCAAATTCCATATTCTGGATTTCAAATATCATTTTCCAGTTTATAAAACTTTAATTACATAAAATATTAGTGAATTTAACCAACGTTTGGGTGTCGTACCGACGCCATTCTCAAGGTGTTAAGATGAATTATTCAGGTTTGTAAACTAAAACTAAGATAAAAAGATTTGATAACAATAGAGGCTAAATTAGATAAAAACTTTCGCTCGAATGTTTAATAATGGTTTAAGTTCTTTAATAAACAGCATTTCATTTACTAAACTATCAAACTTGTTCTTACATGTCTTCAGGACGCTAAAACACCTCAGCAAGTTCTTTGGGACGTTCCTGTGTTTTTCTAAACAATTCCTGGCAACAGAAGAGCTCTTTTGTCTGTGACCCTCTACGCTCTAATGTAACTGCCCTTTGGTGTAGCCAACATAATCATTTGCCCATTGTCATTTGCCCAGTCGCATGTATCGACATCCGATGAGCCATTTCCATCAAACTTGTTCTTACATTTCCTCAGGACGCTAAAACACCTCAGTAAGTCCTTTGGGACGTTCCTGTGGTTTTTTAAACAATGCCTGGCAACAGAAGAGCTCTTCCGTCTGTGTCCCTCTACACGCGAATGTAAATGCAGGCTCAAGTTTTCATCTAATTTAGCCTCTATTGTTATTAAAAATTTTTTTATCTTAGCTTAAGTCTACAAACCTGAGTAATTTATCGTAATACCTTGAGAATGACGTTAGTATGACACCAAAACGTTGGTTAAATTCGCTTATATTTTTTATGTTATTCAATCTCGAAATCGTTATTGATTAGTATTATAAAATTTTATTGACTAAATTCCAGAATCAAAATTGGAAGATCCTCTTTACAGGATTCCAGATTCCAATCATTGCCAAAGTTTAATTCAAACAGTTTGAGTACCGCCCATATATGGGATGGGATACTAAGGTTGAAACATCAAAAGACTAAAAGTTGCCACACCAAAGTAGTAAAAACATGCACTTGCACTAGTTGTATATACGGTTTGGATTTAAGTATTTAAAAGTATTCTCACCTATTCGCCATTGTTTTCAGGGCCTTGCTGATCCTCTGAATTCTGCGTTTCACCTAACGTACAACATGGTACTCAATCTCCTGAGAGTAGAGGAAGTCAATCCGGAAATCATGCTGGAAAAATCATTCTATCAGTTTCAGAAGTATGCCGCCATTCCCACCATGGTCGATAGTACGTCACTCACCATTGCTTGTTTGTGTTTACACTTGAAAAATATTATAAATAATATTATATACCTTTACGGTTTACATGAAATAAAACTTCTAAGAGCTTTAAAATACTCAGCACTCTACATTGTATTGCAGTCTGCACTCTGGTAGTAGCCTTCATCAGAATAAAAAAAGATTTATTTGTAGCGTGATGTACATAATTTTCAATTTCTGTGTTTTGTCGTTTCATCTTAGTTGCCTGGTTAAAGCTGCTTTCATTCAGCTTTAAACCTGCTATTTGCAAAGCTTTTAAAACTTGGTCAATGCGTTTTTTCAGCATCAGTATAACCTCATTATCCAATGTAAACAATATGAAAAAAAAACATCTCCGTTGGAAATACAGTATATGGCTTTTATTTTAATGTTGGCCAATTAAACATTCAGATTTTCTACCATTTAATGTTTTTGAGGAATTGATTGAGCTTGTGCAACATTAAACGTGGATCGAATTATTGTAAACTAATTTTAAGGCGGGTTGGCCCTTCTATTTGCATGATAAGACAGGTCATTAGGTAATTATCATTTTGTCAAGGTGTATTTTGTGCTCGCCTTTAGAAATATTTTAGATTAACTTCCGATCTCAGTATTTGAGAATAATAGACTTGTAATCTGATAAAGGGCATTATAAATACAATTGAGATTGCCAAAGTGCAACAGATAAATACGTAGTTAAGAGCAAATTGGAAACAGCTAAAACCAAGCCTACAATACCTAGTCGTTCAGTGCAAATGATGTTTTGCTCTTTTCTTATAAGCCAATATTTGAACAAATGTACTCTATGACCTGTGCTTTCCTGGACCATTTACAGCCCTTATCAATACAATCATTCGATTGCCTTTAAGGGTAGAAGTATGAGAAATTAACGAAGAAACTACTTTTTTTACAGTATTTTAAGGGCTCTTGTTATATTTTAAGCAAACATGAGAAGACAAATTATACTCTTGTGGTAAATCTTGGCGCACAATTTATAGAAACTATAATATTGTAATGTAAAAGAACATTTTTCAGTTTTTAGGTGTATTTAGTTTAAAAAGTAGTGATGATACCTAAAAGATGATTTCATTTTCTAGAAATGCGAGAACTGGAAGCAAAAAGGGATAGTTTTACCATCGAAGATGAGGAATCAATCACAACTTATTATAAAATAAGACAGCAGTTAAGGAGACTCAGTGATGATATGCTGGTAATTATCAATAGCAAAATAGTAAAAAGGGTTGTGACTAGTAGCACTAGGCATTTTAAGTGTAGTTAAGAACATCACGTTTTTGCCACA
>JAOBAY020130665.1:0-15861 GCA_025331085.2 Zoanthus sociatus | reverse complement strand
CTGGACAATACAGGAACATTTTATAACAGGCTATAATAAGGGCCGTGGCTACATATGTTTATACATTTAAACATACATAATAGAAAAATACGAATCTGTGATTACATTTTGTTTGTTGTTTAAAACAGATTTTATACATACGCGATATTTCCGTTATAGCTATTACGACTCACTTTAATTTTAATGCGCATGACCGCGGTATAACCGACTGAAAAAGTGAAATCTTATTGAACAAGTTGCAACGAGTCTGCGACGTCGCTCAGTATAGGTGCCTAAATTTTGTTATGCAGGAACAAAACCATTCTTAACCCTTTTGGAGCAGGAACGAGTCTCAAAATCAAAATTTCATTAGTTGCGGCCAAAGCACGTTGTTTAGCTAGAATAAACTGTACTTTTTAAAGTTGCAAAAAAAGAAAACCATTAATAACAAAATAATGCATTATATACTTATAAAACTATAGACAAGTTTTAACCATCTTTTCAACTGAAGTAAGAAAGTTAAAATAAATGTGTATATATTATAGAATCTCTAAACAATCTCTTAACCAACTAGAAACTTAATCAATATTTACCAGTACACGATAAACCCGAGCTGGAGTCATTCCCAGTTTCCTCTTTCACAAACTGTGTCAAGATACCAGGCTCGGTTATCAGTTAAAAATTAACATTTTATCACCCAAGTGATATTTTTGTAATTTTTACATAAATATACTAACTTTGAAAAACATGGGTTTTCATACCGCTTCTCTCTGGTCGGAGAAATATTATGTTATGTAATCCAATATGGTTGTTTACGAGCTCTCATGCACGGAAAGCTTTAAAACAAAAAATAATAATACAACGAAAAAAAAGGAAACCGCAAAAATAAAAGATATCGACGCCAATTTAGAGCTTTGGTCAATACTTCCTTTATAGGATTTTCCCGACATTGGAAACTGTCCACGTAATCAGTAAAGTCTATTAATGTTACTCCGACAGCACGCGTCTGTTTTTTTGGCGGAAAATTCTTAATTGGACCTGCGAATAATATATAACTACGGGTTGCCAGTTTCATTACTCATCCCTTATTATGTTCTCTGCAAACACTGAAATTTGACTTCAGTTCCAAAGCATCAAAAACCCATTTGAAGATATCACTTCAGAAAACAAAACCTCTCTAATCGCTCTTTGCCTGGTGAACTGAAAATGATTCGCATGCACCTTCAACAGAGATGCTCTAAAAGAAGATGGCAACTCTGTTTCTTTGACACATTGACACTCCTTCTTCCATCAGTCGAATTCATTGTTCATTTATATTCTTTATGAGTTGAGTTACAATAGTCGAGACCAACATTTTGGCTTCCAAGCACAGTATTTTCTTCTTTTATATTGTTTTGTCTAAGTGGGAACACTCATATATCTGTTAACGGAGTTCACGACAACACTTATGGGAGTGTCATCTTCCATCTCGGCGAACAGATGACATTCATTGTGCATTTCGCCATTTTTCCGAACCACCAAACCAAAACACCTGAAGACATGAGAGAATAAAGCAGTATAAATATTACTTCAGTCACGGTTTAACAAAACAAAAACAGTAAAACTAAAATTTCATATACCCTATATAATATTTAATTAATTGTAGCAATTTACAAATATTTTACGAATTTTGTTAAAAGTGACGAATGGAAAATCAAATGTAAGTTCTTTTGATCCAAAAATTCCTCGAAGATTGAACGTCATGACAAAAATGAAAATCAAGAAGTTCACAGGGTCCGTGGTCATAAAGTCGGAAGTTCGAAAAATAAGCGAGAGTTGAATTTTCTTCTCTACTCATCAGTCACAAGGTTCCAAGATTAGACTCCGGCCTGCTGGTATTTAAACACCCGTGTGACCTTCTTTATCGTCATAACTTAACTTTCTCAGTTACAAGTTGGCCTATGTTAGTGTCTGCTTTTGCTAGTCCCTAATACTCTCTTCTGCTAACGCCACAGAAAACGTGTACAATCTCATATCGTTAACTCTAAAGTTTAATAGCGGTTACTCTTGCTATTAAATTGATTCTGTCTACTTACCGAGACTGGCCGCTAAACGTAGAAACTTTTAGGTCCCACCTGAGATAAAACAAGACATTCGTTTTGTTAGAATGTTAATCGGATTTCTTTCTTTCTTTCTTTCTTTCTTTCTTTCTTTCTTTTTTTTTTTTTGCACACTTTACTTGAACAAAGTCTGTTTAAAGTAGTTTTGATGTCGGAGATTAACAAATATTTTTTTGAGTATGTGTAAATGGTTATACCTTTTGTCTAATGGGTCTATACCACAGTACTGGATCGCTTTCATGTCGAAGTGTTTTCTGAAGAACGCCCTTTGGTGAGAAAGAAAAACATAGAATAAATGACTTTGAAATAGAAACGTAATAAACCAGAAATGTTCAAAGCAGTAAAGTATGAGCTGTACCGAATAATGAAGAGAGCGTTTAGGTGCCAAATTTAATACATGGAGTTTATTCAACACTGGGGTTGAACTCTGCCCTGTTAACCGAGCTTAAATTTCAGCCCTGGCTTCAACATAAATACCCTTTTCAATCAAAGTATGCGATTATACATGATAAACTTTTCAGCCCAGGGCTGAGTTCCACCCCGGAGCTGAAAATTGCGAGGAATTGACGCCTAAGTAACGTATGATAAGGTAGAAATTGCAAGCAATTACAGCTTATTTTTGTCTTTTAAAATCTTCATAAAGAAATACTTTATTTAACGTCGTTGTGCACACTGAGTCACTGTTAATCGTTCCAAGCCAGTAGCTGTTGATTTAAACGGTTAATGGAACAAATTTTGGCTAGCTTCAGAGTCGTTTTTATATGGGAAGGGAAATGGGAAATTCCAAAGAAAAAGGTTTCGGAGTCAGATTCCTCAACAAATGGCAGCGAATTTAGATAAGTGGACTGTAAAGGAGCCGCCAGCGGGTAAATATTTCCTTTGAACACTATGAATTCAGCACTTTATTTAACATTGGTTTAAGACTGAATTGACATTTAAGAGGAGGGAGTCAGATTGGCATGGTGGTCATCAGTCGCGCCTCCCACCTCTATGACCCGGGATCGACTCAGGGTTCTGCTCGTTGGTTGAGATTTGTTGATCTCAATCTGACTCCGAGGGTTTTTCTCCGGGTACTCCGGTTTTCCTCCCTCTGAAAATTCGACTTTCACGCCAAACTCCGAGTCGTCGAGCGATTAAACATTAGCTTCTGGCTAAAAAAAAGGCAACCGCTTCCTTCGCAACTGACGTAAAATAAAGTATTTATTTTTTTAATGTTTTAAAAATGATAATGTGTCAGATTTCAAATCCTCCGCACTTTATTACCACTCCATTCCAGATCAGTTATAATAACTACTCCAATGAATTTGGTCGAATCTAAGGTGTTCTTACAGTCTAACAGTACAGTCAGTATAATCTTTTCTTACTTTCGGTTGTTGTCCGTAAGGGTGATCCCCTTGGGATTAACCTTGAAGGTGACGGGTGCTAATACGGGGAGCTCTCGGGCGCTTCGAAGCAGTTCAACCGTGCGCTCAATGGCACTCGGTCCAGTTAACAGCTCCACGGCACACAGTCCCATGAACATCAGGTTATACACTGAAACAGGAAAAAGGCTTTTGTTTTATTTAAAGCTTACACACAATTTATCATACGATTTGGAGGGTAGGGATGTCACCGGCTACATACTCTAAAAAATGCGCCGGCTTCTCTAAATGCTAGTAGCTCGATTTTCAACACTAAAGCTGGATGACGATGAGGGAATTAAAACTGTACAGTTTAATAAACATGAAATCGAACTTGAAATAAAGCAAAAAATATCTTGAAAATAGATGAGACTTGAGTGTGTAGCGACTGAAAATATTAGGGATTTTTCACGTGAGATCTAATATTGAAGATTACCGCGATGTTTAGTTGACTAGCAAAATACGTCATTACGCAAGTTCATGCACATGGAGATGAGAAAGTCATGGACGGAGAAAAACGAATCAGGATTTATTTTTTTTTAAAAAAAAGAGGAAGCTGGATGATAAACAAGATGAGAATGATCAAGACAGCAGTCGGGGTAAGATGGATTTCATGTTTCGTTGGACCCTCTTTTTCTCATCTGGCAACTCCGATGGGAGGGAATATTTTTATGTAAAACCGGTTCAATGATTCAGTCTAAGCATCACGCTCGAATGCATGATGCTTCTATTACAGAAACTATTTTGCTGTTTTTTTTCAGCAGCATTCTAGTTATGTCTGTTCAGATATTTCTTTGAGATCTCGTGCCCGTACTCGGATCTAAAGGTCTGTAATATTTAATATGGCGGCTACAGCTAAAAAAAAATAAATAGGAATGTGATTTGCCCGTAGACAAACCAGCCGTACACAGGCGAAAAACTGTTGTTGCACGACTGAAGTATTACATTATTTTATCAGAGTTTTACCAAACATTCACTTTTTAAAAACCTTTGTTTTTTCCCACCGATACATTCCAGAATACCCGCATTGTTTGCAAACGCAATCGAAGACCTAACTACAAACTGTTGGGTCGTGCAATTTATACTATGATTGGGTTAAGCTGTGTCAGGTAAAAACGCCATTTTTCAAAATATGATGCAGATTGAACAATATCATGACAGGCTACATTTAAGAGGGATGAAATAACTAAAGAACATTTGATGAAATAACTAAAAGAACATTTGATATTCAACATACAAAGGGAAAAAGAAAAACGGTGATAGGTCCATGTTTTGATTCATAAGCATTAGCAAACTTACCAGCGCCTTGAGAGAACTTCTGTGTTGGCGTCAGCGGTTTGTCGGGATAATCAAACAAGTCATCCAATGAGTCTGAGGAAAGCGATCGGGAGTCACGTGAGCTAGTTCAGCCGATTCTTAAATTTACAGTATAAATGAGTTGGCCGTTGTTGTATCAGACGTGAAATCGGAAAATGAAGATGAAAGAATATATAAAATTTATTTTACGTAACTAAAAAACGTTGGTGTCTCAAATCATACAACATTATATACTAAAAGTAATCATATATTAATGAAGTGCATTTAACAACATTTAACCCTTTAACTCCCAAGATCTGATTAGCAATTCTCCTTTCTAGCTGCAATACATTCCTTTACATATAAGTTAAGAGAATTTGGGTTTTATATCAAAATAACACTTTGCCGAACTGATAAGTTCATCTACTCTCATCACTTGTCTACTGAACAGTGCATTAGTATCATAGGGAGAAGTTGAATACCAATAATTTCTGGGAGTTAACAGGTTAACACACAACTGGGGTTAGAAAACTGTATATCTTTTATTTGCAGAAGAATTTTCATGATTTTAAAAATCTTACTGAAACAGAATGTCCGAAAACTACAATACCCATGTCTACCAAACAAAGCTTTTGGTCTTGGCTTCAATTCGTTCTCTGCCGCGGCGGGCTAAAGCGTCTACAATTCTTAAAAATGCCAATAATGTCTCACATTGCATTTCATGCAATCACTAAAAGCTGTCATTGATTAACAACACTAAAACTTATTTCTGTTATTTGCAGAAGAACTTCAATGATTTAAAAAGGACGTTTTTCTGATAAAAAGTCTCTTAATCAGCTTTAAAACTGCGCATTGGCATGTCACGTGAAAAAGTGAGATAAATTATATTTAAGATGGCGCGGAAAATGCAAAAGTAGGACGAAACTTAGTATTACCACAAAAGGTCAAGACCGCTGAGTACAACAGGAATCCCAAAATTATAGGTTGCGCTCTACTAGCATCGAACGTAATAAAGTACATAGACGATTCAATTAACTGTTGCTCTGTCTTTGAAACGTAAACTTCTTAAACAGCTTAAGGCAGTGGAAGAGCTCGAAAACACAACTTTCTTAGTTTAACACTATTAAAATAACGAGTTGATCTACTTCAAAACATGTGTCGAATCTAGCAGTTTCTGATCTAAAATACTTTCCAAATGAACAATATGAAAGTCAACTGAACAAAAAGAACAACATTAACTAACCGTCAGTTGGCAAAACAAGCCTGAGGGGGAGGGCCAGTGGGGTGAGGGAATGCTGATATACAAACGCAGACAGACTTCCTGCAAAACAGAATCCAAAAATATATTTATGGTAGATAAAACTCTGATTAAAGCTTTAAAGATTTAGTCTAACTTGGTAGGTTGCCCGCCTGGTGTTCTGAGGTTCATGGGTTCAAATCTTTTTACAAGTTTATCCTTTTTTCGTGTAGTATAAACAGCGTGGTTGGATGCAATTCACAAATTCTCAACTTTCCAACCACAAGGTCCCGGGTTCGATCACTGTTTCTGAAGAGATTTGAGCATTTGTTTGACCTTCTTGTTCGTCTATGCTAACTCCGCTTTCCATCCTCACAAGGTCGATAAATACAACATCAGCATTTGTTTGGTGATAACCTGCGATGGATTAGGGTCCCGTGCCATATATTTTCAGCATCATTCCAGTTATATCTGTTCAGATATCTAAAGACTCTCATCATCTTAACACTACAAAAACCGGAGACAAGGTTCGGTACCATGGGTCACCAAGTTCGTAGAGGATTTAAAAATTTATTATTGACATTGAATGAGAAGACGAAGTTTCGAATTACGAACTTGACTAAGTTTATACTCAAACTCTTCTCCATATTATGACTCACACGCTTATTCTTAAGAACTCGTTCGTTCGCAACATAGTTTTTTTTAAAAAAAAAACAACAATCTTATCGCGTTGTGCAGGTAAAATAATGGCGGTATTTTCATTGGCCTTATCTAATTGATGGAAATGATGTTGGTAGCAGGCTCCAACCACGAGGTCTTCCATTTGAGTCCAGGCTTAGCCGAGACTGGAACATTTGTTATAAATTGCCGACTCTCATATCGCGAGGGCCTGGCTAGAAGCCCTTAATGGGCCCCCTTAATTCGCATGCGAGATGAGACCCACATTGGACGTTCTAGCATTTTCAGACACCTGTATAAACTGTTAACTATTGATTTAGTTAACATCAAACTTTGGAGTTTTGCTATTTACAATGAGTGTCATATAATGCAGTGTGTTCAAATCTATGTCCATGTTGGACTTAAGGCCAATATGATGCAGAAAATCGTTATATTAGGATTAGCAAGGATCCTAAGAAGAGTTCTAGAGTGCTTGCAGCTTGTCACTAGAAATGCCAGTCTAAGAATGCTATGACATAGGACATAGTATTAATAATAAAATTTAGGGCGAATTAAAACACTAACACAGTATATAAACTATTCATAAGCCCCCGCTTGAAATTGCAGTGCTCAGTGATATAATTTAGCTAATTGGAACGAACATTTTAAATCTACTGAGGATTTCAGCTTTCTTTGTAGAAACTTAAAGTTACTTTTCCGAGGTAATATAGGCTCTAATGAACAAAAAAAATCACTGCTAATAAATAATGTATATGTAACATCACACTGTGGGGAAACTCCATTGATAAAAAATAATATTTACCAAATATCGGTTCATCATTTTCGTTCCCCCTTAGGCGAACACCTTTCTTGGTCGATTCAATGAGGAAATGTCGCACCAACTCGTTTGTCATGTCTACATTACCTGAAACCGGAGAGAAAGACAGACAGACATGGCGAGTCAGTCTCACAATGTAATATAGCTATCAACTAACTGAGCATTTGTAATGTTAGTTAATCGAATGTAAAATATTTTATAGAAAATAGGAAATTAAAATATAAAATAAATGAAGTTTTAGACACAGTGGGGATACTTAACTAGCATTTGAAAAAATCTACAAGAGTTTAATTTCACAAGACTGACTACATAGGAGCAACGGGCTAACTACTATAACTAGGTAAGAGTGTTGCAGTGGCGATTTACTTACTTAAATCTCCCTGTAAAACACTTGCAGGGGGGACAGCAACCTTCAACGCCAGTCCAAAAAACCCTTTAAATGAAGTACTGTCTCGTATAATGAACGAACCGGGCTCTTTATCTTTCAGTAGTTCAATGGCTGCAGTCAAAACAGTCAAAAACGTCTTAGTTATACAATTCTTTAACGTTCTTTTGCTATTTTTTTAATCATCAAAAGATAACCGATAAACACATCAACGTGGTTATCATCAACACGTACATACAGACAGAACACGACACACACACAAACACAATTGATAAAACTGTTGCTACAGCAGCAGGTGAACGCCGTACTCACTTTGATCCCGAGAAATATTAGGCTTGTACCACAACGCTGATGTGTCCTTATCAAACTTGATACCAGGCATGCGTGGACCATCGAAAAATACATCTGCAAAATCAAAACAATGAGGTTTAAAAGGCAACTGTCAAACACAATACAACGTACGGCTATAAGGGTCTAAGTAAGACTACTGTAAATGGCCCACGTCAGGTTCTGTTGGAAAATTCACTAAGAAACTGAGCACATTGAGCAAAGTCAACAATTAGATTACTCTAAATACTATTACATGTGCTGTTCATGAAATATCATAACAAGCACACACAAGGGTTTTTACGAATTTCTGAAATAGATTTTGAAAGTACTAGAGTGGACAGTGAAGGATCTGATATTTGTCATATTGTAATTAAGCAATCAATTTAAGAGACCGATATTGTCAAGTAGACGGCAATATTTGACAGCTACAACCTTTTACTGAATACATTAAAACCACTGATAAACTCACCTGAAGAGGAAGAGTTGTTGGAAGATACACTCGCCGTTGATCCATAACCTTTGTCTGACTGCTGACCTGACTTATTCCTCTCTCTCCCGAATGGAGAGTCAGAACCGGAATGGATTGGGCTTCTGTGGCTATGTATGCTTGTGGGCGTGGTAGTGCCACTCCTATTGGTGTAGGGTGTTCCGGGACCACTTGGAGCTGACTCTTGAATGTCCATCGCTTGCTCATTTGTACTGTGAATGTGAAACAGAATTAACTGAGTCTTAGGGATTTTGAGTTGTATCTCTGTAAGACACTTTTATCAATAACTGGACTGCGTACCCTCTTTTTGGGTATGCAATGAAGAGCATTACTAGAAGTATTTATCTTCCCTATGGTGTCGTTGGTACAGTTACTAAGATCTTTTCTTTCAAACCAAAAGGTCCCAGGTTCTATTCCCGGTTCTGCAGGGTATTAAATGAGTACTGGCTGTCTGCTTGAAGCTGAACAGCAATAGATCAATGCCCCATCAACGAAAAGTCAAAGACTTTTATCGTTCTTTATTTTAGTATTTATTTATTAATACCATGGACAAATATTAAGCGCGATAAAATGAATCCAACAAAATGAACAGCAATTGACATGTTTTTCAGGCCATAGCAAAACATATGAAATGGATTTTTATTTTTCTGTTTAAGGTTTACTTCAGCTTATTTACAAAAAGTTGTAACATTTAGACTGTTTCTTATTTCGACCGCTAAATTTCCACCTGTTTGTCATGCACCATACAAAAACTTGCAACTCAGATGGTTAATTTGCTGTTCTAATTTACATTATTATACCAACGAACCAGGCGAATGAAGACTCGAGCCTGGCGAACGAAGACTCGCGCCGGGCGAACGAAGACTCGAGGTGAATGAAGACTCTAGCCAGGCGAGACGGCAGCATAATAGAGCCAATGCATGAGTAGAAATTAGGGAGATAATATCTCGACCTATATATAGATGTAAGATAACTTAATAATAAATTTTATGTGATCCAATTACAGCGCGAAACATTTTCAATGAACAAACAGCGGCTTATTCATTTTATCAAAGACATTTTATCTGACAAGTGTCAGAACTGATGAAGATTGTCGTAAAAGAGAAACATTTTAATACGCAAAACAAAATGTTACGAGAAAATTTTTTGTTCTAATGGTTTGGCACGTAAAGTACACGCTAAGATAAGTTTTTTTTTCAAGTAGTAAAATGAGAGTGCCAGTTCCCAGTACTCAGTACACAGCTCAATTCTGTCGCCCTTGAGCTTTGGTCTGCCTGTCAATTGGCACTTGAGGATAGCTATTACTAGTATATTATAGATAGGACCCTACGCACGCTCGGATTGGTCAAAAACCCATGTTCTATCAGAATATAAAACATAGAAAAAGAGTGTTTTATTGTTTTTTGGCGTGATGAATCTATGTTATATAGCTGAGCTGTGTATTAGGCTGTGAAAAACACTTCAGGGAATTTAGCAAACGCTCGCCCGCGGCTCGTCGTGTTTGAACACAGTCTACCACACGGCTTGGGTTCTTTCTTTAATAAATATTCCTACAATTCATCGCTTACTACTGGTTTATATACGATGGGGGTGGTTACAAGAAAATTGTTATTAGGGAAAAAATAAAACATACTAAGTTAAATATAACTGTGTTGCACATACGTGATTATAATTATGTGCAACACAGTTATATTTTATATTCCAGCACATCCCACGAGCGTTACGCTTATACTAAGTTAAAGATTGGGGAGGATTGAAAAACTTAATGTATAAAAAGTAGTTAAATCGGTGTGCCGAGAGGAGGCAAAGCTGCACAAGAAAAATTAGAGAATAAAACCGGAAAATACGTATTTACACACATACTGAGCACCAAAATAAAATATTTATTACTTTTCAAACTGATGGCAATATCAATTCAATTCTCATAAGAATAAATATGTCATAAAACGATTGAATTCGTCACTCACCGGAAGTACATCAATATTGTAGTACTGGTATTTTTAGCAAATAAAAAAATACGATCTATATCAGTGGTAACTGCACATAATGTCCCTCAATCAATATTACGACCGAACGAATATCAAAGTGTCACTATACCTGACTACCTCCGTAACGATTTCATGAACCGCTTCGTGATCACTTATCGAGGTTTTCTGAGTCGTGGGAGAGATTGCTGAAGGACTTGTCACATCGTCTCGCTTCGACTCAACACTGAAAAACAAATGAAAGTAATTCAAACTAATTGTTTATTTTGTTGCCGTAATTTTACCATAGTTCAACGTTATTTCAGGCTCTCCTCTTCATGTAAATATTACTAAATTAAAAAAATAAATCAACCAAAGTTATGAAAAATCTTACATGAAGAAATTTTAGATCATAAAATAAATCAACAATAAAGTATGAGTTTCACGCTGGAGCGGCTACGAAACCGAACGGTGATCTCATAAGCGAAAACACTCAGTAATTCATTCGCTACATATATGAGTAAAGTGCAACATTATAACTTTGCCATAAATGGTAAATCAGCTCTCTTGTAACATAGCTGCTTTATGAATTATCATGTAATCTGAATAAAATCGTTTAAGCTTACAAATATATATGATAACTTTAAAGCACTTTAAAACTTCAGCAGAGTTGAGACAAGGGCAATTTGGTAGAGACGGTAGTTTAGTTTATTTGGTTTTAAACGATAATTGTTAAGACCACTTTGCTACAATTCGACGACAAAAAAAGCGATGTGATTCAACGATTTGTAATGAACTATAACAACAAGAAAATCGCAAATAGATGATGAAAAAAACAGCCCTAGCCGATAAGAAACGGACAAGTAAATCGCGACGAGTGATTTCCCATGGTTTTGAAGCCGTCTGAATTCTTGCTTTACTGGAAATTAAAGTCACGCAAAAAATCTCGTGGCGACACGGATAGTCAAATGAACTCCGCTCTGTCAATGAGAGTAAGTTACATAATTATCTAGATCTAAAGCTTCTTCTGAACAAGATTTGTGTCAAAGGTTACCTTTGGATTCTACCGATGTTCGGCGGCAAAAACTTCATATGGTCGTCAATATTTTAAGACAGTCGCTTTACGAAGACCAAAAGTCTAAACAAAACATTTTCCCGTTCTTTGCAGCGCTTAACTTTTTTTAGTAGAAGAAAAGTTTGCATGAAAACCGAAATAGGTCATTCTTGTTGTTAATTATCCAAATGAGTAACAAAATTGAATGTGAAATAATAGTTAATCACCCGAGACTGTAGATATATTCAAAATATTGACACGCGATTTAAACCATCGAGTTTTAGTTCATTGAATTCTTTTAGACAAAAGGTACTACACAAACAATTACCGGCAACAAGAATAAATGCAAAATGAAAAATTATTGTAAAAGTTTTAATAATTTATTCCTGAGATTAACATGAGAATTAAAAAAAACTTTTACGCAATAATTAATCACTTGACTTTTGAAGTGCTTTCATTGTTTGCCGTAAACGAATGCAACGTCGTTAACTTCTAATCTCACGGAGGAACAGTCAGCTATTGCAGAAGCTTCAACATTTGATAGTGAGTTGTTTAGCTTAACTGATTATTAAAAAGAAAATAGAGAGGAGGAACGATTTGATTGCGGACGAAGCAATTTGGAAGCGATTCATAAAGTGCAATGAGCTTGGACCAAAACAACCGCCTTAAACAATTAATTGTCTTTATTCAATGGATTGAATGGACTGAAAGTGAAATCATTTCGTACAATGTCCATAGATATTCCTCCGACAAAACGATTACAGTGTCACAGTAATAAAACTTTGAAAAGTAAAAATTAAAATGATACGGTTTTTCTCCTCTTTTGATATCTTCGTGTGGAGATACAACGGATGGAGCTTGGGATCCAAGCCCCGAGGCTCAACCGTTAGTAGGCCGACACAAACTGTCTGGTAAACAAGCCTAGCCATAATAAAATAGCTATAAATATATTCTCTTAATTTCTTAAAATAGCCTTAGGTTTATTTTCTATGTTCAACGATAGGATAGCCAAGTTTTATCATATCTAGAACGCGGATTATTTTAGGACGAAAAGCTTGACCATCGCAGCAGGAAATTGCTCTGACGAAGGGCCAACGCACGAAACCCCAAATCTGTGCTTCCCCTGAGGCGAAGTTCAAACTTTACAACTTAAGGTTTATTATGAAATCACGTGCTTCACAGTTACTCGTACACACACTTAATTCTATTTTAAATAATTATTCAGCATGTATATCCTTATGTATCTAGAACTGATTTAATAAAATAATAATTTAAGAATACTTTAGAATGTTGGTTGATTCATGTTTACTCTACAGAACTGTTTCGTAAACCAATTATGGAGTTTCTCTATGGGCGCCTTATAGAAATGACCGACCTCAAATTAGTCAGTTTTTAAAATAAGAGCACCGAAAAGATTTTAGCAACATTAGTGATAATTTTACATAATTAAACAAAGAATGAAATACAAAAAAAGCAATTAAATCACAGGGTGTCATAAGAAAAAGAAAAAAAAATCAAACAGCGTGAAAGGTATATGCACCAATTTTAGGCAACTTGAAATACCTCCTTGAAAAGGAAAGACAAACATTAAGCCTCAGTAAAGATGGATTAGTGCACTACCGGTTTCGGTTCAACATGCGCCATCATCAGGTTCCAAATGCAAATATATCAAAATTTACAATCTAGATAGTGAAAACATACAATGGAAAAAAATTACAATAGTAGAACTGAACAATTTTTTCTTATTTAGCATTGACACATTTCACATAGTTTTGTCCTGTTGCCTACCACTGTTCTTTTGTTCAGCTCTGCTATTGTAATGTTTTTCCATTGAATGTTTTCACTATTTGGATTGTAAATTTTGATATATTTGCATTTGGAACCTGATGACAGTGCATGTTGCACCGAAACGTAGTGCACTAATTTTAACATTTACAGTAAAATGTACAACTGTATCTCTTCTTAAAGATGGATTAAGATGGAAATAAAAAAACGTACCTAGCTAAACGGGCGTTCCTTGCCGCATGTTTTGCGGTTTTAATATCTTCCAGTCGTGCATAACCCGGATCATCTTCTACTTCCTCCTTCTCTTTCCCAGCTTCCTCTGCTTTCTCTTCCGCCGCTCCTTCTAGTAAGCTGCTGATACTTGACCGGGAACTGGCTTCATCCAACTGCGGTTCTACCTCCAGTTCAGGCTCTTGAGACGTTTGTGTCAACCTGTAGGGTGAGTATCTGGTCACTGGTGAAGACAGCGCGGATGAAAGACGACTGAATGAGGCCCATTCTCCAAAGGCCGAATCTGCGTGACTGCTGGTGCTGCTATGATGGGAATGGATTGGGGCGGGTGACGTGTCAATGAACGAGTATAACATAACATCAAGTTGAATGACACACGTGAATACGATTACGTATATCATGTAATACTGAACGCCTTTACAACAATGATAGGATGTTGACAGGAGCTCTTAACAGACCTAATTGGCAGATATTTTGACATTTTTACTCGGGCTACCTGTGGAAGGCCGAGTTTAGGTTTACCTTTTCGTCAATCAATCTATCTTTATTTCTATATATCATGTCGCGTTTGGGAAATTACCCATATTATACCCGTATAGCTTTGATGAAAAGGCTACGCACAAGGGTTTCCAACGAAGCTTTGTACAGACCGAGAAGAGTTTCAAGTTTTCTGAAGGATGTCATCCAATGACAATTCTTGCTCAGACACTCAAAATACACAAATTAATGCATACGCCGATTGTTCGAGTCTACCTGCTTCATATCCGTGTTAATTCAATACGAGACGTGTTTCTAGAGCTTTTTTATGACTTCAAAATAGGACTTGCAATCACCGGCATCACCGCAAGTATTATACAAAGGATGGAAAGGTTATTATGCTTGCTTCACGGCAATAAACAAGTTTACGGTGAGCTATTTCTGTCACACGTGTTTGTTATCGGAGAGCTGTCAAATGTCGCGTAATTTGGTCTTCACATGAATATGTCATTTAACGTCCTTATCCGAGAAGACGTGAAAGTCTAACCATTTTGAAGATGTAAGAGCAAAGGCAGCATCTTCTTCTCTATTATCTTAAGACCCTGAGTGCCTTACCAACTAGGCTAACCAGGTGGGGGTAGGACCGAAGGAACGCTGGGTATATTAAAAGCTTGAAAAGTTTTAAACATTACAAGCAAAACAAAAAAAATTAGAGAACTAAGTAATAGTTCAATGTACGTACTCAGTTGGGGATGGACCAAGTGTTAAGCCAATTTCGTCTGTGTCAGCTTTCGACTCGACTCCTTCATCGACGCTCACTTGATCAAAGCTACCCGTGGGGGAGTGGTAAAACATACCTGTCAATCAAAGTTTTGGAAATAAAAAAATTGAAAAAGACAAACGAAAGTAATTATTTAAGATCAGGTTTTTTTGTTAAAATGTAAACTTAACGTTTTCGAACTATTCAATTCATCATCATCATTACGACCTACAAGACCATCGTCTTTATCATTAACAACCATCCAAAGCATTATCATAACTAACATCATTCACATCATCACCATCATTGCCAACATCATGAACATCGTCATCATTGCCACCATTATGATCACACTCATTAGCACCATGACGATCATCGTAATCATAGCACTATCAAGACCATCGTAATTACCGTAATTACCATCACGATTATCATCACTGCCACCCATCAAAATCGTCATTAGTAACATCAGATCATCGTAATTACCACCATCAAGATCATCATCATTGTAACCATCAAAATGGTCATCATTAACACCATCAAGATCATCAAAATCGTCATCATTAGTACCATCAAGATCATCGTAATTACCACCATCAAGATCATCGTAATTACCACCATCAAGATCATCATCATTGCAACCATCAAAATGGTCATCATTAACACCATCAAGATCATCGTCATTGCCACCATCACGATTATCATCATTGCCACCATCAAAATCGTCATCATTGCCACATTCAAGATTATCGTCATTGCCACCATCACGATTATCATTGCCACCATCAAAATCGTCATCATTAGTACCATCAAGATCATCGTCATTGCCACCATCACGATTATCATCATTGCCACCATCAAAATCGTCATCATTGCCACATT
>JAOBAY020130585.1:0-15863 GCA_025331085.2 Zoanthus sociatus | reverse complement strand
TGAGTGCCTGTATTATAATCAACTTTATATTGTCTGTAGTAGTTTTAAACTTAAAGAGCACTAGCAAATAATAAACTGAACTAAACTGAAAATCAGATTGAGATCAACAAATCTCTAATTGTTTGGAGTATACATTTAAACTTTAAATTGTTGAAGTTGGAAGCACACTTAATTCTAATCCAATCCCCAAACTGAACACTGTATGTAACAGAACTGGATAGACTGGATATACTTGCTTTATTTGCATCATCCATTTGATTTACAGGTATTGCTAAAGCTTTACAACTGACAGTAGCGATAGAGAAAAAGCTAATTTAACAATAGTTTTCATAAGAATAATAATCATAATAATAACTAATATCATAACGATAATAATTCATAACTTCATAACAGTAATAAACTTGCTAATTCTTTTGATTTTGAGCTATGGTTGACCTAAATATTGATAAATAAAACGTAGTTGCTGGATTGTTCGAACTTAGGAGAGTTATCATTGATGTATTTGTATTTAAGGATTTTACGTCAAGATTTCTCCACTTAATTTGCTGATAAACTGTTCACGTAAAGAACTTGATTTTCTAACTCAGGGCAGATAAGAGTGTGGAGTTTGCCAGATGGAAAGTGTATTCACTCACAATCAGTGTTTCCTGGCAACGCGATGTCCACAGGCACAAATGAAAATAATGGTGAAGGCACTGTTGTACATGCGAGTCTATGTAAAAACTTGGGTGTACTGGCTGTTGTCACCTACGACCATAACATCTTGTTTTATGACCTCGATAGCTTCAGCAAACAAAAGGAAGTAAGTAAAGGCATGGACACA
The DNA here is from genome assembly GCA_025331085.2 of Zoanthus sociatus. Lineage (NCBI taxonomy): Eukaryota > Metazoa > Cnidaria > Anthozoa > Zoantharia > Zoanthidae > Zoanthus > Zoanthus sociatus. The sequence goes on along the minus strand of JAOBAY020130585.1, from coordinate 15,040 downwards.
CGGTGCAACATTTCATGCAACATTGCATGCTACAATTTTTTTGGAGAAGGACACACGGTGCAACAAAATCATGCAGCATTGCTTGTGATTGCGTGGCATGTTTACCCAGCATCACAACAATCAAAATGGCGTTCAACAAGAAGTCCTTCAAAAAAAAGAAAAATTGTTGCATACAATGTTGCATGAAATGTTGCATTGCGTGTCAGCGCCTAAGAGTCTTTCGTGTTTAGTTAGTTTTTATTATTTCTTTTTTTTAATTTCATTAAAAATTAAATGAAATAATAAAATTAATGCAAAACATATTTCATGGACCATTACCCTAAGTAATACTGATTTTACTTTTTTTACAATAGTTTCAGTTGCATTTTGTTTAAAACAGAATACACAGCATTCTAGCTAGCTTGTTGCTTTTTGTTGTGGCATGTGCCGCGAATACTGGTTTTTACAGTTTTATCTGTTGGTTTTCCTTACTTTACTCACAGTGTTCAGTTACTGTGCTTACTTAGTGGGTGGCTTAACCTGAATCGTTCTTCAGTTGGTACACAATTTAATGCACTTTATATAAACCAATTGTACCAATTTGCACGCATTTTAGGTGTCCTGTTGATGAACAGTAGCTGTTTTGCTATTTTATTTTCAGCAGCATTCTAGTTTTCTTTTCATATATCTATTGTATCTTGTAACACCCCCTTTGTAACTCGTCTCACACAATGGCATTACAAAGTTTTTTGAAAAATTGTCTTTCATAACTGTTGATTGTCAAACTTACTGTCATATTTATGTAACCAATTTTGTTTGTTTGTAATATAGCTTGTTGGATACAATGATGATATTCTAGACCTGTGTTTTACTGGAGAGGCTGAGCAGTTCCTGGCGGTTGCTACCAACAGTAACCAACTAAGAGTGTACAACCTCAACAACATGAACTGTGACTTGTTAGTTGGTCACACAAATATCATCCTGGCACTGGATGTTAGCTGTGATGGCACAATGCTAGTATCCGGATCAAAGGTTTGTTGTGCTTCATCTTCATCTTCTTCTTCATCATCGTCATCATTATCATTATATCATGTTGATCATCATTATCATCATCAGCAACATTATAATCTTCTTCATCATCTTCATCATCATCTTCTTCTTTGAACATCATCATCATCTTCTTTGAACATCATCATCATCTTCATCATCATTATCTTCATCATCTTCATCGTCATCATTATCTTCATCTTCATCATCATCTTCATCATCATAATTATCATCTTCATCATCATCTTCATCATCATCTTTAAACATCATCATCTTCATCATCATCATTATCATCTTCATCATCATCTTCATCATCTTCTTTGAACATCATCATTATCTTCATCGTCATCATTATCTTCATCATCATCATCATTATCATCTTCATCATCATCTTCATCATCATCTTTAAACATCATCATTATCTTCGTCTTCATCATCATTATAAATCTTCATCTAAATCATCATAATCTTCATCATCATCTTCGTCATCACCATCATTAACTTCATCTTCATTATCGTCATCATCTTCATCGTCATCATCATCTTCTTCATCGTCATCATCATTATCTCCATTTCCTCCACTGTTTTCTATCCTCTTCCATATCTTGTGTAATATTTAACTTCCTCATGTCTTCTTCCTTTACCTACTGATGTTCTACCTTCCACCTCCAGCTCCATCGAGCTCCTAAGTATGCTATTTTCACCCTTAAGTTTCATATACCCAAACCATCTCAACATCGTTTTCCTTAATCCATGTTCAAGATTATCCACCTCTCATCTTCTTCTGAACTCTTCATTAGTATTCCTGTCCCACCATCTTACTATTGACATTCTATGATCACAACTAGCTATCAGTCACTGTTGACTGTAACTTGAAAATGATAATGGAGTCTTATCTTTTTTGTCTCTCTGCCGTATAGGATCACACGGTATGCATCTGGAAACTTTTTGATGACAAGTTTCACTGTGTAGGAGTGGGGACGGGACATACCCATGCTGTGGGTACAGTATCTTGGTCAAAGTGAGTATAAATGTGGCTTCTGTCGAGTTTATGAAATCATAGAAAGTTTTGAAAATTGAAATTGAATTTTGAAGGACCTAGAAAAGTTTTTTTAATTGATTCTTATACTCAAAGGTTATGAAAACTTCTTGAATATAAAACTTTGTTTTGTAAACAAATCGGTGGTTACATTGTTGGCAATTTTCAAACAATTTACAGTTAGACAAAATTTGTGACATGAACGGTGAAAAATGGATTACGTCTTAGCTAGCATTAATTTTATTAAGTACCAACCATGCTCCCAACACACATGTGCTAGTTGTTAGCGTGTGGCCCATTGGAAGTTAAATTACAATTATATTTGTAACTATTAAAACTTGAAGCAAATAGTGTTGGAATGTTTTGAAAAAGATTTGGACAGATATACGAACCCTATATATATTGTGCCATTCGAATATAGAAAAAGACTTCTTTGCATTATTTGCTATGGTTTGGCGTTAAAAGCTAAAAAGCTAAATCCTTTGCGCACCTAATGACCCATGGAGCCGGCAATGATCTCCGCTTTCTGTAGTGTTAGGTGGATGAGAGTCTCTGACTCCCCCTGGGCGGGACTCTAATCCATCGTAGGTTAGCTCCCAGCTCAGTGGTTTGACATTAGTTACAATTAAATTAGGTATTTTTGTAATTTTGCATACAAATCTAAGTCATCCGAATAGCAGAAGGCTTCAACGGCCTCTAAAAATTCTTATACAACGTTAACCGCTTTAACAATTGCCTAACGGCCTAAACGTCATCTATTATGTGCTTTACTTTTATATAGTGATGACTAAACTTTTTCACCTAGAGTTGATTAAATTAGTGCTTTAATGGTTAGTGTCTGGAATTAACCTTTGAGATAGGTCGTCAAACAAACAATCTTGTTATGTATGCCCCAAAAACAAACTTTCCTGCAACAATTAATGGTAAGGAAATTTGTGTGTCCGTCAGTGCTGGTTAACCAATTTCAAGAGTCCGACGAAGTCGTGTCACCGAGAAATTATGATGCAATTTATGCGATCCCAATGGCCAGCAGCGAGTATCAGTTGCCAAAATGGCGACCGAAAAATACGATGTCATTATGTGTTTTTGAGGGGAACAGTTTTAAAGGTGAAGATAATTTTATGACTGCACATTGGCAACCGACCTATAATGGTGGCCTTTCAAAAACAGTACGAGATAAATACTGAATTCATTCACAATTGTATGAAGCTTATTCTTTTGATTTCTGTTGCAGGCTTGACAGCAAGTTCGTCGTGAGCGGAAGTCAAGATTATACCCTCAAAGTCTGGAATGTACCACAAGTAATTGAAGTAAGATCTTTCATTTTGAACTAAATTCATGTTAAAAATGTATTTGATAATTATAATATAAAGATGATAATTTCGCTGACGATATTGTCATTGTAACTGGTCGAGACTTTTTTAGTTTTATTTTAAAAATTTTTAAGTGAAGAAGCAGTAACGTATATATCTTCATATAAACATTTTAGTAATGATGGTAATTTCTTCTTAATAAATTAATAATAAAATTGATAGTAAGCTTATTGTATTAACCCTTATCCTGCTAAAGACAATGTTATATAAGTTAAAATTGTCCTAACGTTTAACGTTAACGTTATTAAATGACCATTCATTTTCTTTGTCTTTGCAAGAATAATCTAGAAATGTCTATGGTTTTGACTAATTCTGAAGTTTTTATTTTTTTAAGAAAATCAGTTTAGTGATTTTGGCTTTTAAAAAATCTAGCAGGAAAAGGGTTAATTCATTGTTATTTAAATGATTTTTAAAAGTTGATGTATTTAATTGGTCTTTAAAAGTTGGGTCATGAAATATTGTCTGAAGTCATGACCGAGACTCAAAACTGTGGACTTACAGTTGGAGAAACAAAGCCAACTGAGACTTCATTTGTTTTTGCAGAAGGACTCTGAATGTGCAAAGCTGACTGTGAAGTTAACTGAGAAAGCTCACGACAAGGTTTGTAACATTTCGTTAACGCAGGTTAAAGTCTCTCTCTCTGTTTCTTTGCTTGACTCTCTTTTTCTTTTTTATTTGAAATTATTTGAAATCTCTCAGACAACCGCAAAAGTCCTAATTAAAAGATTCCCGCCAAGGGCTTAAAAATTGTTTTCTCTTCTTTCATTCTATACATTCGATTCCCGCCAAGGGCTTAAAAATTGTTTTCTCTTCTTTCATTCTATATATACACACCGAACGCATTTAATATACTTCGACGTCACATCAGTTCAAATGGTGGCAACCTCTTACCCAGGCTTATTTCACTGAAGTGTAACGTCACTACACGTCAGTGAAATGAGCCTGGGTACGAGGTTGGTGACGACCTTCGTGGGATCTAAAAGTCCAAATAGAGAAATGAAACTTACAGTGAAAATCAACTGGCTGGTATGTCCAGTTTTAATCTTTATTTTCTACTGAGTGTCTTCATACGGCGGTTAACATTTTGGTCAGGGAGAGAGATGTGATAAAATGTAGAATCACCGGCTCAGAATTACTGCGGGTGAAAAAATTGAAAATATCACGATACAAAACTATACTAGTATCATTATAATTTATATTTTATATTATAGTTTAGTGATTTATTTCTGTGTTTCGAGTAGCTCTATGTAAACAACAAATAGCATTATTTCATTCTTACCACAATTTATTTTTTTAAATTTTTCATTTTTTGTAGAACTTCTTCTCTTATTGATGTTCTGAATTGAGAAAGTCGAAATTGAGAAAATCATTAAAGGTCAGTAAAAGTATATCAACTGAAATGAATCTATTTATTTTATTTAGCTTTTATTTTTTCTTTTTTTTTTGTAATCTAAGTCGTACTTCTTCTGATTTACAAGGTGTTTATGTGACGTGTTTTTGTCGATCGGTTATTTGGCTGCTAAGAAAACTTTATGAAACGAAACTAAATTTTATTTAGCTTTTATTTCTTTTTGTAATCCAAGTCAATGAAGAGGAGTTTACTGGGATCTGTGTTGTTATGCAATGTTTCGGTTGACAGGTACCGGTGTCTAACAGTGTGACATTGATTTTAGTGAACACGAAAACAGTGCTATCACTATCAGCTTTATTAATCTAATGAAGTTGTCCAAGGAGTTTGACAACATCATTTGGCTAAATGGCTACCCTGAACATGCAATACCACAAGATTGGAAAGAGAAATAAAGCTGACTCCGCTTCGGCCCCAGAGCAAGAATGCCATTACCTAAACATCCCATACTGTATATCTCCGATACACTGGACTACAAACTCAAATAAATTTTAAGCTAGAAGGCTTCAAAGTCGGCATTTCACACAGATTTCATACCATGAGACAAGCTCTTAGAAATAAGCCTATAACTGAACTCTGTAAAAAAGAAAACTGCCCTATAGTTAATGACATCTGTAAAAAGTGGGTGCAGTGTATAAAATTATATTGATTGTAAGAAGTGCAGCAAATATTATATTATACTTTATTGGCAGCACCATTAGATAAATACACATTTAAGATTAACAGAACATAAAAACAGCACATCCATGTTCAAACACGTGAAGAATTACAGGAGCAAGAAGAGTGAGATTGATGTCTCAATTGTTGACGAAAAAAATAACTCTTTTATATCAATCTGAGACTGCTTATATAAAAAACTGAAACCCTCACTAAACTCTAGAGAAGAAGCAAGAGAACTGTGTATTTTGTTGTTGTGAACTGTTATGTTGCATTTTCATTATTTTTCTTTTTGCTTATCACATCTCATGTAGCTCATGTGTAATCACTTATCCACACCATTGGTTTTCATATTTATTAATTTATTAATTTATTTAATTGATATTCATTTTACTTTTTATTTACTTATTTATTAAATTCTATTTATTTATTTTATAAATTATACATATATATATTAATTACTTCATTTACTTCTCTACCTACTTGGATATTATCTTCATGTATTCACTTTATGTACTCGCTTCTCACTTTACTTAATAATATGTTAATTTCCTTCCTTTTTTTGTCATGCTATTGTATACTTTGTTGATTGTTTCCATGCTTTTCTGCTTTCTCATTATCCGTTGTTCTTAGGCTCATTACACTCTGATTTACACTCGAAGTCAACTCAGCTTTCCATCCTTCCGGGGTAGGTAACTGAGTACCAGCATCTGCTGGGAGCTAACCTGCGATGGATTAGTGTCCCGTCCAGGGGGAGTCAAAAACTCTCATCCGCTTAACACTAAGAAACTAGAGATAAGCGCCGGTTCCATGGGCCATTTGGCTAATAAAGGATTTAGCATAGCATACAGGCGACACGTAAAACTATATGCAACGAAATGCTGATTCACAGCGAGAATGGCTTTTCTTCGTTCAATCCAATAATTCTTATTCTTTCTGCTGGTATATATTGAGCACACTTTGACTTTTATCCTCCGACTGAGAACAGCAAATTGTTTCCGCAGAGTTTCCAAAGCTCTGATCTTTGAATGGCAAAACAATTCTGATACAACTTTATTGTTCCTCGCATATGTTAAGGCACGACGTCACCGACATTTAAAGAGGTGCTATTTATAGAGGCTGCACATAGTTAAGCATTTTCAGAACACACATAGAATGAATTATTTCTCTCCCAGACAATTAATGAAAAAATATTATAAGTCTTTTAGATTTTTTTTCAGTTAAGGACAGTTTAAGTTGATGTTTAAATCAAAGCCAAAGGTATGGTTACAATTAAAGTTATATAAACTTGAAGGTAAAGCTGGAATTAATTATAGGTAAATATACCTAGGTATAGGTAAAGGTTATTGCAACGCTTGTAGAGGTAAAAGTAAGTACTCCCTCTTAGAGCTTTTCTTAAGTACAGCATGCTACTTGGATTACAAGAAACGCCAAAACTTAAAACCATGATAATGCTATCTTCAACAGGCAGTGCAGTAAATTAACAGCACTGGAGTTGTTCCTCGTTGAGAAGATCTTCAAACATCACTCTCTAGAACAAGATAATAGCATGGGGAAAAGTTTAAACAAAGTGATACAGAAGATGTCACCTGTGCATCCACCACTCCCTGCAGTGCCTGATGGGTAAACCATTGGAAATAGTCCGAATTTTTTCCTTTGTGTATAGCTAACGCGTCATAGTCGTCTAGTCGGACAGCCTCTGAGTGCGTCTAAAATACAAAATGAATACTTGTTTGGAATTCAACAGCTTTTATGCATTATCATTAGCAAAGTATACCACCGACACATACAAATATATTTGACAAACAATTGTCAACGATTACCTGTTGTTGGAAAAATATCATTATTTTTATCCATTATATCATTACTTATATCCATTTGAACTAGTTTTAACTTTAAAAATACCATGAAATTCAGTTTTTTCACAGCTAGCATTTCATAACTGATAAAAGGTGTATCCTATGGATTTTCGTGGAATGACTCCCTCGGGTTCAAACAACAAAAATGATTGGCTAAAACCACGAACGACTAAGAACTGACTAAAAATTTCGTACCGACTTTTAATCGATTAGATGAGCAGTGATATGATTGGATGAAAGGACTTTCTATTGTAACAATTTGCTCCCCCCTGACATCCATATATTCTGATGCTCGTGGACTCTCTATTCGCAAAAACGAGGTTCTTGGAAGTTTAGCTATGCTAGATTACAATCTGAAAACTAATTGAATATGACTTTGATAATTCTAGATTTTAATCCGTGACCGTTAGTTAGCTAGCTAGTTTACCGAAAGGAATTTATACCTGTTTACCAATTAGCAGGCATGGGACAAACCACATGGCACTTCAATAACATTCTCATTTGTTTCTATTTTCTTTTTATTTATCATTTTGTTTTTGTTTCCCTTATCAAAACAGTTCACAATGTGAATTTATTATCACTCCACCGTCACTGTGGTTATTTTGGCTACTGAAGTTAGTAAACACGCTACACGGGGGTCAATCACAGTAGTTGATCCGTAGTGTAATATCAACAGAGAAGCGTAACAACCCTTAACCTCCAATCACAGTTTGTAACTTTAAAGTATACTCACATCAATTTCGTTGTGTTGTGCAAGAAGTTTCTCAGTTGTGCTTGCTGCTGCCTTGTAGTACCCTGTCAAGGAACAGAGCGAAACATAAAGTAATTTTTAAATTTAAATTTAGATTTCATTTCAAATAAATGAATATTGATAAATAGATCTTTTCTTTGAAAGCTTGTTATCCTCACATGTGAAAAAGACAGCTAGCTGTTCTTTTCACTGGTATAGATATTACCACAACTGAGAAACATGATTTTATTCAGTATGTTTTCTCTTGGATAATTAAATCATTCCATCTAAACTTTTTTTTCACAAAAAATTGTACATAAAAATGGTAACTTAGCCCTATGCTAATTAAGGACGAATGGACTACGAATCAATAGTCCACGAGGCTGTAGGCCGAATGGGCTATTCAAACTTGTAGTCTATGAGGCCGAGAGGTCTAATTGTTTCAGTATAAACCTACTAATCGGTCAAAAAAAATGAACAAATTAAATTATCGATGAAATCCTCTGACATTATAGCAAAATGGGGCTCATTACTATTTTGATCCGCCATCTTTTCTCTACTAGTACGCTATCACAAATATATCTCTAGTAGAGTAGCCAAACAGAATGCAGGATGCGTGTCAGACTGTTAATAGGTTTATACTTTTGTGTTTTTAGAGCTGCAGAAATATATCGGATTTTCGCGTTAGATATCTCCGTGCATTCATTGCAAATGGAACTACCACGAATTTTTATTAACTTATTACTCTTTTCAAAGGATCTCTTAAAAGGAGAATAAAATGCACAAATAATAAAACTGATAAATTATTAATATTAATATTATCATTATCATCGTCACCGTTTTTATAATCATTATTACTTTATTACTTTCAGATAAATAAGGAAGATCAATGCAGCCAATATTACAAACCTAAAGCAACGTCACAATCTGCTTTCACTCCATCGACGCCGATAAGATGCTTGTAACCCACAGACATCTGAGCGAGTGGGTGGTCATACATTGCACCAACTAGACTGTAAAGCCAACCCTGACAAGGATATACAAATAGTCTCATCATTGCATCTAGAATGTGGTTTAGAATTTTAAAACATTATGAGAATTTTTCAATCAGTTTTATATTTCAAAAGTATCTATAGGTTAACAGCTGACAACCTAAACCAAAGGCGGGAGTTACAAACTTTGTTTTCAAAGACGAAAACAAAATATGCTGTTGTTTGCAGAATGTGCTCAAATACGTTGTTAGCATCTACACTAAAGGTAAGGAGGGAGATGCGGGAGGGAGGGGGCACATGAGGGGAAGAAAGGGGTGAGAGGAGAGAGGAAGTGAGAGGAGGGGAGGGAGGGGAAGAGGAGGGAGGTGGTGAGTGGAAGAATGAGGGTAGGAAGGGGGTGAGGGGAAGGATGAGGGGAAGGATAAGGGGAGGGAAGATGTGAGAGGAGAGAGGAAGTGAGAGGAGGGGAGGGAGGGGAAGAAGATGGAGGCGGTGAGTGGAAGAACGAGGGGAGGGAGGGGGTGAGGGGGAGGATGAGGGGAGGGAAAGGGTGGGTTGGGATGGTATGAGAGGAAGGGTGGGAGGGGGAGAGAGGACAAAGGGGTGAGGAGAGGGGCAAAATAAGGGGAGGAAGGAAAGGTCATATTCATCAACAATTAAAGATCCACTTTGAATCACGTGAATCATGACCTGCAGACAACTGATCATTTCTGAATATGGATCTAAATGGGTGCTGTATTTAAAATAAAAATAAAAAAACTGTAATACTCGAAAAGCAAAACAATGACCCTGGATGAATCCTGTGCCAACTTCTCCTTCCCCCCTTCCTGTCCAGAACACTGACTGTACTTGAACGTTTTTATGGCTAAACATTTAGTTAAGCTAGTCGATCTACTAAACACCTTAAGAAAATCAAGTGGAACACCAAGTCCAACAGTGCGCATGACAGAAAGTGCATGTAGTGATCGACCGTGTCCCATACAGCTAGGCACAATTAAAAGCTTTTCCACATATGAGCCCTGGCGTGTGTCCTTTACCTTGACAAATAGAAAAAGAGTTACAATTGTTGTCACAGTTAATTCTTTATATCATTACTCTTTCTATGGGGAATATTTTACAAAGTGGCCTAATTGTTTTCTTGTGCTATTTGAAACCACTAACTGATTCACATTAAATAGAGGATCATTAAATGTATCGTGTTGTTATACATTGTAAATAGATTCAACTAGTAAAACAGACAGCAAAGCGTTCGAAAACATGGAAGTTGATCATACGTTTCAAGGACACCAAACTAAACGAACACTTCAATCAGTTTTCCATAAGCGCTCGTTGTACACCCAAGTAACCTTTTTAAATCCTAAATAGCGTCTCTAATCATTTCATTCTTAAACAAAGTTCTGAAACATATCATATAGTAGGGCGTCTTTCTTTTTCTCTACTCTAATGCCTATGAATAATCAAACATTCTTATTTCATGACTTTCAATTTGCAAATTTTCAATCCTACATATTCAAGAACACCACGAAACTTTGCCTTTGTAACAAAACTTTCACATATATTACATTTATACGTCACAAAATAATTTCAACTTTTTTAATTCAAAACGCAAAGTAATGCAAAAATTACGTCAGTAATGAGGAAAAAAATGGTTGTTAAAAGTATCTTCTGTTGCAAGTCTTTTTAGAATTTTGAATATTGATGTTGTAAATTGCTTCATTTTTAAGACAATGAACATATCAAGAACTGTGCAATTATATCACGAAAAAAAATTCGCAAAAATGTCCAATACTAAAAAAGTTTGAAGATTGTCATGTTTTCTCTTTAATATCGACATACCAATATATTTATTGCTTTGCTGAACAAACTCTCTGAGACTGTACTTGTGTTAGATGTCCCGTTACGTACGGCTGCAAGTATATCTTTGTCGAACTCTGGAGTCTCGCCAAAAAGAGGTACGTCACAAAACCTTCCTCTCTTGTTGGCCTCACGCTGTTCCTCTAAAACATCCCACAGGCTCTTCTTATTGAATGGACATCGATCTGATATAATACAGAAACAATCATTAAAAAGACATAGGAGAACTCGGAAAAAATCCGAGCCCCAGATGGGATTTGAACCCACGACCCTCCGTGATCTAGTCGGATGCTCTAACCACCGAACTACTGCTACTACTAACCGCGATGCGGTTCCAGTTGAGACCCAAAAATCGGCCCTTGCTCACCATAGTCTCCAGTAACTCAGTGGTTAGAACATCCGACTAAATCACGGAGGGTCGTGGGTTCAAATCTCAACTGGGGATCGGATTTTTTCAGAGTTCTCCTTGTCTTTATTTCATGATATTAATAATAAAATTGATGCAAATAAAAAATCGATGCAAATAAAAAAATCGATGCAAACAAAAAAGTTGATCTACTTGATGCAAATAAAAAAGTTGATGCAAATAAAATCAGCGCGGCCTTAGCTGGTCGAGTGGTGTTCATTTCAAGAAGAGACTGGGGAGAGCGCGCTTCTGATTGAAGAAATTTTAAAATGGCAGACGTAAACAAGAATAGAGCGTCATCAAAAATTTCAGCTGTATCTGCTAACCTGTTAAAGATATGTGCCTTTTCACATCGTAGCATGTATATGTACACTATGTAAGACTTAGTTTTGTGACAATTATGTTATTTACTCATATCACGATTAATTAGTACGAAATAAATAAAATGTCTCAGAAAGTTCAAGTTGTTGCTGTTCTTCGTCGCGCGCTTACTGATTTAACAGGTTAAATAGCAGTTAGAAGCTCAAGTTTTGAGCAACGAAAAGGAAATTTTAGTCTCTAAGACACCAAGTTTCATTTTGTTTTTTTTGAGTTATGTACCAAATAAATTCGACAGTCTTTTATTCAGGTGAGTCAGACGGTCGAACATGCAAGACCCAGTTTCTTAAAACTCCGTCCTGGATTTGACAAATTTCAAATATTAATTTTTTTATAAGTAAAGCTTTGTGTTACTTACAAAATACTGCTTAGTTTTACCAATTAAGAATGTCAATATGAATTAAAAATAGTAAATTTGAATCGCTGCAGTTTGTCACTTTGTGGCTGTATGCTATTCCAGCTTTTTGTAAAAAAATATTTCCCAAATTAATTTAAGAGAAGATGTGGTTACTGATTACCTAAGGAATTACTTCCTATAATCTACACTATTTTTTTGTGATCAGTCTCCATTCCATTCTGTAAACCAGTATTTTCCCCTAGCTTAGAAGTTTCCCACATATCAATGTAAAGCCCGAGGGGGTAAGGATGGGCTGTCGGGCTACTCAGGGGAATTTGACTAAGAGGTACAACCCCTGGGTGGGAATTTTGATTCTATGCTGTCCCCAGGGTTGGGACTTTTGACGTATTTGAAAAATAGTGCGAGCTTTACTAATATGCGAGCCTGCGAGTCATACAAGTCACAATGCGAGCCACGTTTTATTACGCTGTATTTTAATATATACTTGATGCGAGTTACGTGCATTAGCGATATGTAGCGGCGGCTTTAAATGATTTTAGATAGATGATCATAAAGCGTGAATGTATTTTTAGTATGTAACTGTTTTCATTTCTATATAGTCTAGTTTTAGAATTATTCTTAACATAGCAAGACAATTTTTTTAAATACGAAGATAATGTAAAATACCTGGGAGCCATAATTCATAAAAATCTAAACTGGAAATCAATGTGTCGTTTCTGAGCAAAAAGACAAAAAGAAATGTCTGAGTTTTTTTTTTAAAAAGCAAAGCACTGGACACCCTATTTCCGGACAAAGGTTCAAAGCCTTGCCCTTAGTTTTTTTTTCCCGAAAAGCTAAGAAAGCTAGTTCAACGATAAAAGTCCTACTTTTACATCTTACGGAGAATTAATTTTAAACAAGTTCTAAGTTTACAATGTTTTATTTTTGTTTACTAAAAATGTTCTCGTTGCCGTTTACGATTACTAAGTTTTTTTGCCATGTAAAGTCTATAACTAACTAGTGAAACTCCTAAAACTGGTGAGCGATGAAAGGAGGCTGTATTCGCAGACTAGTTTTTGAAAAAAATATTTATTTTCGGGAGAATATGAGGATATCAGAAAAGAACTAATTTTTGTATAAGGTACGATCATTATACAAATTAATTTCTTACTTTAAATATTATTTTTTATTTTTCATGGCTCGCACCCTGGCTCGCATTGTGACTCGCATGGCTCGCATATTAGGCAAACCCCTATAGAGCAGCGCACATGCAATACAGTCTTAACAAGACATTCAGTTTACAACAATTTCATATTTATTCAGGTCAGCCCTAACAAGAAAATTTAGAAAATCTAAAGTTATAAATGGTCATACCCTAACAAAAACTCAAATGTTTCACAAGAATTCAACATTAAAAAAATGCAAGAAAACAAAATTAGTGTCTGAACAACATGGAATTCATGAAGCGACATGACAACAAACATATACGATTGTCTGTAAAAAGTTATAAATTTTCATGTTAATAAGCCTGACAGCTGTAACACAATAAATATTCTGCTACCAAAACTGTAAAACCAAAAATCAAGCTTCAATCAGCTTATAAAGAACTAAAAATATGACTATAGGATAATTATTGTACAGTGACAGATAATTTCACAAACGTTTTGCCTTCAACAGACTGTATGTATAATTTTTCATAGTTATCTTAAATTGTATAAAGTTCCAAGAAGCATTTGTCTTATAAATTTTGTTTCGTGTTTTAACGTATTTTCACACTGCAATCCAATTTTATGTTCAATAAATAGATTATTAATATAGTTTATATTAATTAGATTTAATATATAGGTATTAGTAACATTACAACATTATCACAGACAAAGTGTGTAATCCTGACCACCCCACTCCGGTGTGGTATACACATAAATGTTTGCAGGCAAGGGCAAAGACGCAAAAAGTACTTTAAAAGATTCATTGATCTTTTAGAACTCTTATAATACCTGGTGCTCAAACACCAAACCTGTCAAGGACTTCTGTTTTTTGTTCTGTTTTATATGCAGAGGGGTTGGGCACGGTGTGCATGCAACCCCACCCCCTCCTTTCCAATGGCCGTAAAGGTCCACAAAGTCTACTCGATTATAAAAGTAATGAATAAAAAAAATAACAGTGGAAAATGATCATCAAAGCATATTTAGAAGCACTCTTATTACCCGTAAAATAATCTCAATAATAAATTAGAGCAAAATTCATTTTGTTAGTCCAGCAAAAATTTCCTAATTTCTTTTCACAGAACTTTAGTATTTTTATGCTGTTCTAAAACTATGAAAGTTGTGATAAAATGACGTCATGTCTGGAGGGTTGGTCCCAAAAAAAATTTATTCGCACCTCCCCAGCAAAATTTCTGCGTACGGGCATGTAAAACGATTGACCGCTAAGACGTACCGGTAATTTATTGGCAAAAGAGGGAGGCTCCAAAATGTAGCTGAGTTCAGCAACGAGACACAAATACAAAGAAACGATTTACAAAAATGCAAACTGAACAAGGAGACAGGCCAAAAAGGCAATACAAAGGGCTGTTGGTGGTTTTACAGAATTGTTTGAGTCAAAAAGTATCTACTTTCATTCAAAGTTACAAAGAAATTAAATACTTTTCACAAAAAAAGCAGTGCCGTGTTAACGGAGTCTAGCCTTCACAACCTACCATCAGTTCAGCGACTTCGCAACAATGTTCTTTCCGTGGCGCTTGAAGATGACAAGTCCCAGTCAACTTTGATTGAACTATCGAGAAAAGAATTTAGGATTTCGCTACAACAGCTGAAATTTCCATCCATCAATATCATTTCTCAACAGAAAACAGCTACGTTCAACCACGTGTTTTCTTCACTAGAGACCTTAAGATCGAGAACCGCAACGACGACGTGAACGGCAAAGAACAATAGCCTTAATTAATGAACACAATAGTTGCACGCTGGAATGTGGCGAGC